>ML262050.1:0-75890 GCA_005239495.1 Nicotiana undulata
TCACTCTCTCTAACTGAGGACAGACCAGATGAGGGACCTGCTCCCTCATCTGACATACAGACATCGGAACACATCGACTTGACAGCTTTAGGAAACTGTGCCAGACAAGTGACTGGCTGTCCCTACTCACGCCTCAGGGCAGCAGTGCAGGAGTCACTTTCTTGTGGTTGAACCTTATATCCTTAAGGTATTAGGCATTGTTACTTCCTTGTGGTTGAACCTTATATCCTTAAGGTATTAGGCATTCTTCTTGGAACATGGGATGTAAGATGATATCTTGTAGCAAGAAAAACTCTCCTTACTCACTTGAGCTTTGACAAAAAGGAATATTCAAGCATTAAGTGCTCTCAAGCATTAAAGACTAAAGAGCTTCAAGAGAAAGAAGATAACTCCACTAAGGCCTACAAAACGTGTTCATCAAGTATTGATAATGTCCTTAGTTAAGTTGTAATCTTGTATTTTGTTTTTACTGTATCCTACTAGCTTTTGTAGAAGCAACTAGTTAGGAATCTCTTTTTACTTTTTATTCTCTTGATCTCACTGTGGCTAAAGGTTGTCATGAGTCAAAGTCTTTGTAACTAGAGAGTTTCAAAGTGGCTTGTAATAGTGGTTACAAGTTAGTGTGTCAAAGTCTTTGTAAGGTTGCCTTTCAAAGTGGCTTGTAATAGTCTAGATTACAAGTTAGTGAAGTTGAAATCCTACAAGTGTAGGTCGTGGTTTTTGTCCCCTTGAGTGGGATTTTTCCACGTAAAAATCCTTTGTCTCCTTGCGCACTTTTAGTTTATAACTCTGTGGAAACAGGTAGAGGACCTGGTACCTCTACTGTTTGGTGGACCCCTAAAACTAACAAGCAAGAAATAGCTCGTGGACCAAATTCTTCCACAAGCTTCAAGCAATTAAGTTCAAGCTCAAGAACGAAGAACAAATCAAGTTCAAGCTCAAGACGAGTTCAGATCAAAGTTCGTGCTAGTTGAATCCAAGACTATCGTTCGTGCCAATAATTAATATGTTCGCGGCGGATAAAACAAATTCAAATTCAAGATCAAGTTCAAGCTCAAAGCCCCTTGAATTTATATTGGAAATGTAAAATCATAGAATTCATAGAGATTGTACATTTTTTATTACTTGAAATTAAATACTACAATTGTTACCAGCTATAGTAGGTAGTATTCCTATCTCGTTTAATTAGAGAAAAATTTCAAGCTATTTCGCACTTCGTTAGTTTTACTGTGTCCAGAAATTTCTAAGGACGAATTGAAAATTTATACTGCCAAATAGAAATGAAAAAATTGAAATTGCCGTGCCTACTTTTTTTCCCCCTCTCTTACACGTACTTAAAAGCCTATGATGTGCTCTAGTGTTTCTTTGTTTTTGGTAAAACGAGTATTTGTGCGAGTTGGAGGTATTGAAAGGATAATCATACGTTTCATCATTCAAGAGAACCATAAATAAACTTTATTTTTTCTCAATTGGCTGATCTCCGATTGAAAAAACAATCTAAATTCTATCGGAAACTATAGCTTCCCGAGCATGTTTATCTCTAATGAGCTTCTGTTGGAAACTTTCGTTTGCCATAATAAAGAGAGAAATATATCATTTTCGGTATTAAGATAACCTCCCCTTAAATTTGATTAGACTATATTTTGCAAAACTTCACTTCAGCGCCCCAGTTTTGAGTTTTAACACAAAAATCTCTAATTAGCACCTTTAAATGAAATATTTATCTAAAAGTACTGAATTAATACAACATTGTTATAAAATATATATTCTATTATGAATGTTCATTTGGTACTACGTTATAAATAAGCTTCCCGAAGAAGCTTATTCATATGGGACTCCGCCGTAAATATGTTTATCTATTTGGTACTCTATTGGAAATAAGCCTCCCGAAAAAGCTTATCATTTTGGTACCCTGTTATGGATAAATATTATCACCGGTAGAAGATTATCTATATCTGGTACAGTAGCAACTTACACAGCAGCTTGCAGTAGCAGCTTACACAGCAACTTACAGTAGCAGCTTGCAGTAGCAGCTTACCCAGCATCTTGCAGTAGCAGCTTACACATCAGCTTCCTTTCTTCTATAAATAGAGGAGATTTTAGTTCATTATGTACGTCAGTTTGAAAGTTGAATAAGACATCAATCTCTGTCTCTATACTTGTCTTTGATTTATTTCTTTACAGTCGTTATTTTATAACACATTATCGGCACGAGATTCTGTCATATCGAGAAAAACTTTGAAAGTATCCAAGGTATGAACTTTCTTGTTCTAAATATATGTTTATCATATATGTTAATCACGTCTTTCTAGCCAACTAATGATGTAGATGCCATTTTACTTGGATGAGATCTCGTGAAATTAGAAAGAGAAAAAAAATTATTTTACTTAAGCTAATTATGATGGCGAGACTACCCCATCAGTTTCTGTGGAAAACGATTGAGGACTATGTATACTTATACAGTCGCTATTTTGGTACTTATTTTCCTTTTGATTATCTTAATGAAGGATTACAAAATGGGTAATATTATTAGATTCACTTAAACTCCAGCTGAGTTTGCAAGAAATATACAACCACCGGAAGTGGTTATGTTTCGTATATCTCATTCTAACTAAGTTTTGTTAGCCACCAGAAGTGGTATATGCCTATGACCACCAGAAGTGATAATTTAGGCTTTCTATGGTTACAATTGAAGATAAGTTAGATGAAAATTTCTCTATATTACTTGCTTGCCTTTATTTTCTCCTGAAGTAGCATTATCTTAAAGAGGTTCTAAGCCATCACACAATTTGGTGTGATTGATGCATGTTCAGATAATTATGTTTCATTCCCTGAAGGATGAGAAATTTTGATAAATATTAATCCATTCCCTGAAGTGAATGTGATAATAATAATAAAGCTCGTAAATATGAACGCGCTCTTGATGTAAATATATTACAATTCACCTCCAGAAGAGGTAATATGATTGAGAGAATATATACTCAATATTTCGTATTTTAAATTTTCTCCTGATGAAGTAACACAATTGAAATTTCCTCCTGAAGTAGAAAAATATTATGAAAGTGTATCTTTCCGTGCTTAAACAAAATAATGAGATATTCAAAGTTATTTTTTAAGCACATTTTCATTCCCTGGAGTGAATGAAGAAATACCTCTACTCACCCCCTGAAGAGCTAGAATAACAGAGGATATAAATATTATTTTGTGGCATAAAAATCATTGCCGCACGTACCTGTTGTACGTAAAACATCTTGTAAATTTTAGTAAGTATCATTCTAAGGCAAATGCATTCTTGTAGAATGCTTTCTACTGCACCACATTAATATATTATGGTTAGTTATTGAGTTCCCTGAATGAAATAAAAACTCATATATCTTTCCCTGAAGGATGTATTGACTATGTGGTTGCCGCTTAGATATAAAATATTCAGATGTTAATGGCATTTCTCTCCGAAGGAGACATTCATCACAAAGTTGTAAAATTACTGAAATTCTTAATTTCTTACATTTATAATTTAGAATTGTCTTTATATTATTTATTTGATTACTATTTTCTCTCATGATACCAGAAGTATCTGAGCAATATTTGATAGTACAAAATGTATCAATAACTCCTGAAGAGCTAATTGCTTGTCTAGAAGACAATTGACACCAGTAGTGCCTTATAAATATTAGATTGTGGATAAAAAATGAAGGCTCTCGAAGAGCTTATATACAAATATGTCATTCATATTATATGATTATGATCAAACATATGTTGTAAACCTGAAGTTTACTAATACAATTGGCAATCATATTGAAACTACAAATGATTGGAAGATTGAAAATTGGCCATCATATCTTTACCCGACAACTCTTTCATCATTTTCGGGTAAAGAGGGGCAGTTGTTGATACTCAAATTTTTCTCAAATTATTTTATGTTTTGCACATATACCTTCAAAATCAGTTTTTATAATAATTAGCATTTTTCCATAATTTTCCATATTTTTATCAATTTATTTCTAATTTATTCAGTACTTTTATATCCAATAATTAATCATAAATTGCATTTCAAATAATTTCAAAGCATGTCTTGGTTTAATATATTATTTTAGGTCATATTAAGGCCAAACTATTTCACAAATTAGCTTAATTGGCATTATTTGGCTATAATTGCAATGGCTTTGCAATTACAACCTACTTATACATTTTATGCTATTTTAATTCAATAATCAGTCATTTTATATTTTTATACCAATTAATCATTTTAATTTCACCTATTTAGTCTTAATTTCATTTTATATAATTATTGCTATTTTTATTAATTATTTATCTATTTTTAAATAGGTATTTAATAAGTAATCACTTTTAATTTCAATTTCAACCTAATCTACCCAGACCCCAACCCAACTAAATTAGCCCAATAACCTAAGCCCAATTCCTAAACTACCCGACCCAATCCCTATCGCGCCCCCTTTTTCCCCGCTCTTAAAGCGGAGAGATCGGGTTTATGACATGCACAACAACTCCTTTTATCTGAGTTGTTGTGCTGAAATCCCTAATTTTGGACCTAAGTCCCTGACTTTGTCTTTAATAATATTTGCATATGTGCTTGCATTTCATGAGCTTTATGATTTCTGAGATTTTATCCTATGTTGTTCATCTATGTCTTTGATTTTTCTTTCTTTTACGCGTACATCAATGATTGCTCTGTAATTCATGTGAGTCCCTAATTTCGTATAATTTTTACTACCATGGTTTCTGACTTCTCGCCTATTTAATTCGTGTTAATTGATGTTATTCTTACTCAAATTCATGATTCCCTGGGATTAGTGTCTTTCACTGATCTCCTAAGGTAATACATTACTGATTTTAACCTATGAGTTATTTCCTTGCCTTATTTTTGGTTGACTATGCTATCACACGGATTCTTATGTTGTTTCCTTAATTGGAACAATGCTGAACTTAGTCTCGATTGCATAATTGTCTTATGTGCTGAGGTTATTTACTTGTGTGGTATCTTCCTTGATTAATGTTGATTGCCTATAATTAGGACCTCACTCGAGGATCCCCTTGCTGATTTCCTGATTTTGAATTATCTCTTGCTTTATTCTCATGCCTAATATTGTTGTCAAACTGATACGTACATATTTTCCTTAAATAGGATTCTGAATTTGGTCTTACTTATGTGCTACATACTGCACTGTGCTTATACCATCAGTCTATATGGTTTCCTTTTCCTATTGGTATCCGTTTGAATATTGACTTCTTAATTAAAGGGAGTACTGATATTAATGCGATTCTAATTGATGTGCACTTCCATAATTTTGCTGAACTGTTATTTGTTACCTTATTTGCTACTTATTTTCAAACTATATATATACCCTACTCTTTCATTAAGCAACAGACGAACTAATTTGGTTCAATAGCTCTCCCTCACAACTAAAACTCTTTATTCTCTCTTTTGTGGTACTTGCTATTACTCTAAGTGAGCCGGCTGCAAGCCAAGGCTAACTATTGCACATCTCTTATTTCCTACTTTGTGTTACTGCCTTCACTTAACTGGTATGTCCTAATTCAAATTTCAGTTCTCAAACCAACATGTTTCTATTACTGTTGCAATTCATTGTGTTTCTGATATGCTTTTATTTATTATTTTGGTGTTCAACATGTAACTAAAATCCTGAACTCCATTCACATGTTAAGTTATACTTTATCTGTCATAACCAGCATGTCTTCATGTACTTGATACATGTTCTTATGTGAATCTCTATATGCCTATTTGGTACTGTTATGTTAGTCTAATCATATACTATGCTATACCCCAATTCCGTGAACCCCCTTAAGAGCTTCTATACTATACCTCTTTGTACTTCTGCCTGTTATATGTTTATTACTCTGTACTTTATGTGTCCCCCAATCCCTCAGTACCTTGTTTGTGTTTGTTAAACCTGCCTCGGTATACTGTTCAGATCCTGAGATGAATGTGTTTTGACTGTCTTACTCTTTGTCAAGCTATTTTACTGAATAAAGTTCTTTTTGGAAAACTCCTTTTTTAAAAGTCAGTCTTTCTTGTGTAAAAACTGTTTTCCTACTCAACATCTCTTTCAAAGCTATGCCAAGCACTCTCACTCTACTCTTAGACTTCTTAAGTTCTGCGCCTTTTGTGTGAGCATTGCTTTGGGACCCTTGAGCTCCCTCTGAACTTTGACACACTAAGGCGGGCCCTTCCACACTGCACCTACTCTCTACTGTGGCTATGAAATCTGGGTGTGAGCAATGCCCGGAATCCCTTGAGGTCCTTAGGGAACTCTGACACACCCGAATTATGAGAAAGGCTGTGAAACAATACTTGGCATTGAGGACATGGAGATCTGGGCCTATACTACTGGCTCCCTATAGATAACTTCTTATATTTCTATTTCAATTATGTAATTCATATTCAATGGTCTGTAATAATTATTAGTAAATTAATTCCGGGGTTGGATAGTGAAAAAGGGGAGGGTACTACGTATGTTGTAGCGTAATCAAGGGTAGAAACCATGCTTCCTAGGTTTACATTTCTTCTGTGTGCAATAGACTCCATGTTTAGGTATAACACATGCAAAGCATGTCATGCATTAGATATCATGCTCCCTAGGTTCATATATATTGTTTTCTTTCAGCATCTCATCATTTGCTGCCCTCACTTAGAAATCATGTCTATAGGGTAAAAAGATAATAATAATAATAATAAAATAAATTGCTATCATTTGATTACTCCCATGTAAACATGTTCTGAAACTCATTTAGAAATCCTGTCCTAGGATGAATAATGTTAACATAATCTGCAATCATGTCTCATTATGCTACAACCATGTTACATACTTAGAAATCCTGCTTTAGGTAAACAACATTAAAACAAAGATGTCACTTCTGCCTATTCTGAAACTGTGCATAATTTGATGTGCATTTAGAAATCCTATTTAAGTTATTCTGCATGTTGCTACATTAGATATCATGTTCTAGGATCGCAGTCGCCTAATTACACTTAGTCTAACTACTAAGTATGAAACAATCACCCTGTGCTAATGACTGGCAAATAATTTCTGCCTAATATGCCACACTTAGAACTGCATGCTCTTAGGTATAACAACCTAAAACTGTCAACAATTCTGAACAATTGTTGCATATGATCCCACACTCAGGCAAGCCTTAGTTAATCAACCATAAGAAATAAAATTGGAATTGTCTCTCAAGACTATTGTTTAACTGTCAGTATGTTTAAAACCAGTAGGCAAAACTGATTAGGACTTCCTCTCTGAGTTATGTAATAAATATGTCATCTATGTTGTCACCACTTAGATACCATGTTTAGGATATGAATAAAACCCAGACCTAAATTGTGTTTTAGTCATGTTGATTCTGTGCATTATTTGTGGAGGTCTTTGAGCCCCTTTTCTGTTTATGTGTTATCCCATATCTGCAGTCCTATTTGTTTCTTTATGTGTCGCATTAGTATTTTACCTTTAAAACTGAGGGTTTTCCTAGAAACCCCCCTTATAAGATAGAAGTCCTAAACTCCTACGGGACTAATAGGAAGGGACGGGTAACAGCATGCAATAGAGGTCGAGACCAACACTTGCTTTAGTTACCTTTATGGGGTGGGAAAGGGTAGATATGGACATGATGATCGGTGCGTTAATACCACGTGTGTCCCCTCTTTGAGGAGTGTCGTACCGGGTATTGCATTGATGTGATCCATATTATAATTAAACCTAGGATACCCCTTTATTCCCATAAACATGCTTAGATTATAATTCTTTTCAAAATCTAGTTCTTGATCAATTGTTTGTATACTTAGACTAAATTCTCCTATTATTTGAACCATATTTGTTTATTTTCTAATTGTACAAAATTCACAAAAGCTATTTGGCCGGGAACCACACTTGTGGATCCTGAGGGATGCCTAACACCTTCCCCTTAGGATAATTTCAAGCCCTTAACATGTCTCTGGTTATCAAACTTAGTTGTAAATGAACCCCAATAGTGTAACGACCCGGTCGGTCGGTCCGTAGAATTTGCACTGTTATTCTTGTTATTGCCTTGGCATAGGTTGGTTATACTGATCTTGATGTGTTAGAGTTGGTAGGCTCGGAATCGGAATGGTTGTAGTGAGAGTTTAGTCATTCAGTCTTTAAAAATAGCCTTAAAGTGGGAAAAGTCAATCGAGAGTTGACTTATTGGTAAATGACCTCGGAATGCGACTTTTATGGTTCAGATAATTTCGTTAGGTGATTTGGGACTTAGGGGTGTATTCGGAGTATTTATGTGATGTCCGGAATAGAATTAGGCTTGAATTGGCGAAAGTTAATTTTTGGCAATTTTCGATCGGCAGTGGAAAGTAGTCTATCAGGTTCGGAATGGAATTCCGGAAGTTGGAACAGGTTCGTAATGTCATTTTGGATATTTATGCAAAATTTCAGGTCAATCGGATGTGTTTTGGACAGTTTCGGCATCGTTGGTGGAATTTAGAAGTTTCAAAGTTCATAGGCTTGAATTCGATGTGATTTTGATATATTGATGTTAATTTTAATGTCTCGAGAGTCGAGAGTGCCAATAAGTTTGAATGACCATTTATGATGTGTTGGAATATTTGGTTGGGGTCCCGAGGGGCTCGGGATAGATTTCGGATGGTTAACGGGAAGTTTGGAGTGACTTTGGTGATTCTGCAGGTTGCTATTGCTGGTGTTTTCACACCTGCGGAAAGGGAACCGCAGGTGCGGTTCTACAGGAGCGGTTCCGCACCAACGGTGCGATATTTGGCTGCATGGGGAGTGGTTCGCAGGTGCGAGGAATTTGTCGCACATGCGAGGTCGCAGGCGCGGAAGATGAATCGCAGGTGCGGATTTGGGAGGTTCCAGAGGAGATCGCAAGTGCGGAAGGAGCATCGCACCTGCGAAGCCGCAGGTGCGAGTAAGTGGTCGCCGGTGCGAGATCTATGGACAGAAAGTATAAAAACCAACCTTCGCGAAATTTTAGCCATTCTTCTCAATATTTCATCCGGGTTTGAAGCTTTTGAAGAATTTTTGAAGAGGGAAATCGATAGTTCATCATTGAGGTAAGGTTTTTGGACTCTAAACTCATTTATGTGTGATTAAAGGTCTGATTAATGGTCAAATTGGGGAAAAAGTCAGTGGAAAAAAATGGGAAACTAGGGCTTGAGTTTAAGAGGCCTTCTAGGGGTGATTTGAGGGGTCACTTGGACTCTGATTTCAGCGTTCTTTATATGTATAGACTCGTGAAGAGATGAGGATCGTGTTGGTATAAATTTCGTTGAGTTTCGAGACATGGGACGGGGGGTCGGGTTTGACCAATTTCGGGATTTTTGAGTATTCTTGATAAAATTTTGATTGGGATTCACCCATTAGCATGTAATAATGATATACACTTGATGTTAAATAGTGTTTTAGCCAGTTTTGAGGTAAGTAACGCTTCCAAACTTTGAACTGAGAGTTCGAAACCCCAAACTGTCTGATATTTGATGTTAAATAAGGTGACGCACTTGCCAAGTGACGGGCATGCGAGCGTACACCAGATATTTGTGGCCTGGCTCATCCCATGGCACTGCCTAATGGTTATCTCAGGTTGATATTGGTATTGTGAAGTTTGCGTTTACTTTGAACACAGTAGAATCATGCTAAGTACAAATGTTAAGGCTTTACGCCGATATGTTCAGACCGGAACGGTCGATTATTGCTGTCTTTGTTTATGATTATTGTTTCCATGTACTCAGTCCTATTGTAGTATATTGTCATGCCTTAGACTCATAAATTGTTACTTACATGCATATTTATCATTGTTTGGGCTGATTTATACATCTGTGAACTGTATGAGTGAGACTAGAAAAAAGTATTGACTGAGTGTGGCCGAGAGCCTGGTATTGAGACAGTTATGAGATTGGACTGCACACCGCAGCGATCATTGAATCATGCCTTTGTTGGCTTGATATAGCACTTGGTCTTATAGGAGCCCCTACGGAGTCTTTACACCCCCAGTGAGCGCACAGATATTTAGGGATGGATCTTCCCTGGACATGAATCTTGTCCGAATGATATGTTCCGGAGATGGATCTTCTCCATGGTGTTTATGTTCCGGAGATGGATCTTCTCTGTGGGGCTGGATTGGCCTTTTTCCTCAGTACTAGGTGACTGTGTCACCTGTGTTATGTAATATCCGGGATGGACCTTCCCTGGGCCGGAAGGCCAGATTCTAGTACTGAGGGGACCACCTTATGAGAGTTTGATTACTGAGTACACGTCATTCTTGATTCTATATGAATTCATGCAGGTATGCAGGGCTACATATAATGATGGATTGTTTATTTTCTGATATATTATTGTCATGTCCAAGTTATATACTGTTGTTCATAACTATCGGAGGTTTAGTCTGTCACTACCTCTCAGCCCATAGTTTGGTTTCGTTACTACTGAGTTGGTGTACTCACGTTACCCCCTGCACCTTGTGTGCAGATCCAGGTACACCGAGATTCAGCTCTGGACAGCGAGTAGCAGCAGTTTCATCAGAGTTGACAAGGTAGCAGCTGGAGTCCGTGATCTCGTCATCTCTTTCTCTTCTACCTGTCATATTTACTTTCAGACTATGTTGGTCATTTCTTTTCGGATTGTATTATGTATTAGCAGCTCATGAATGTGTGACACCGGATCCGGGAGTTGTAGATTTTGGGTTTTTGGTTTCATAAGCTTCTTTTAAATACAGATCTTTAGTATATTTAACTTCAGAAAGTTGAAAAATGGTAACTTACTTAACAAACGGTTTAGGATTATTTACAATAGGTGGCTGGCCTGGTTTCACAATAGGCGCCATCATGGCCCGAAATTGGGTCGTGACAAATAGGTGCCCTAACGCACCTTAAAATCTTTAGGTGGCGACTCTTCAAATAAATAACCCTTTTACCAAAAGGAATGAGTTGTCCCAACCAATGTCATTAAACCCTTTCAAATCGGGCCCCGAAAGGAGTGCTTGGGGAAAAATGGGGGCGCAACATTTAGCAGACGAAATCTTTATCCATCAACCTGCTTATACAAAAAAGGGTCTTAAAATACTTTTACATGGACAAAGCGCACCCATTGAGTACAACAATGGTTGTTCGATCACTTGAAATGAATAAGGATCTATTCTGACCTCCAGAAGAGGATGGGGAATCCCTTGGTTGCGAAATACCTTATCTTAGTGCAATTGGTGCACTTATGTATCTTGCTAATGCTACAAGTCCTGACATAGCATTTACTGTTAATTTACTAGCAAGATATAACTCTTCTCCTACACAAAGACTTGGGTATTTGAAACAATGTCTTTATCAGGGGGAGTAAAGTATGCACTGTACTCTTTTTCCCTTGCTCAGAATTTTTTCCCATTGGGGTTTTTCCTGGTAAGATTTTTAATGAGGCAGATTGCAATGTATATTATTAGTGCACTCTTTTTTCTTGACTAGGATTTTTTTTCCACGGGGTTTTTTCTAGTAAGGTTTTAACTAGGCACATAATAATGAACATCCAAGGGGGGGTATTACGAAAATATTATTGTGGATGTTAATTTATTACTCTGTTGTAGATAATCTTCCTGAAGAATATTATCGATTTAGTACTCCATTGAAGTTTATCTACAAGCAGCTGATGTAGGCAGGTTGCAAGCAACTCAATAAAATGACTTGCAAGAGTTTCTTGGTTTGATGAGATTAATTTAAATCGATCGGAAATAGTGGTGGATAATATTCTCTACAAATTCAACTTTTGAGAAGATGGTATACAAGTTTGGAATGCGTAGACTCAAATATTTGAAACAAGGTTTTCATCAGGGGGAGTAAAATACGTGATGCACTCTTTTTACCTTATTAAGGTTTTTTCCCAAGAGGTTTTCCTTATAAGTTTTTTAATGAGGTACCCAGAAATGTGTATTACTAAAATATGTGTACCTTCACTAGGATTTTTTCCGCTGAATTTTTGCTAGTAAGATTTTAACGAGGCACATTATCTTTTAATGAACATCCAAGGGGAGTGTTATAAATATATATTATATTATGGATGTTCATTTGGTACTCCGTTATAAATAAGCTTCTTGAAGAATCTTATCCATATGGGACTCCACAGTAAATATATTTATCTATTTGGTACTCTATTGGAAATAAGCCTCCCGAAGAAGCTTATCATTTTGGTACCCTGTTATGGATAAATATTACCCTCGGTATAAGATTATCTATATCTGGTAAAGCAGCAGCTTACACAGCAGCTTGCAGTAGCTGCTTACAAGCAACTTACAAGCAGCTTGCGTAGCAACTTACACAGCAACTTACCGTAGCAACTTACCCAGCATCTTGCAGTAGCAGCTTACACAACAGCTTCCTTTCTTTTATAAACAGAGGAGATTTCAGTTCATTATATACATCCATTTGAAAGTTGAATAAGACATCGATCTCTCTTTCTCTATACTTGTCTTTGATTTATTTCTTTACCGCCGTTATTTTATAACATCACAAAATTATATGAATGAAACCCAAAATGTGTCTTTACTTAGTAGGCATTTGGACATGAATTTCAAAATAAATTTTCAAATTTAAAATTTCACTAAAATTTAAATTGAAGATGAAGTTATGTTTGGTTATAATTTTTGCAACACATTTGGATGTCTTTTTTTGAAAAATCATGAAATATGATTTATATCCCATAACCTATAAAAAATATCAAAACTGCCCTATTTTAATTATGCTACTTGAAATAAACAATCAAACATGATATTGTTTAACTGTTATCATATTCTGCTTTACTTTACTACGCAGAATATGTAAATGGGCATTCATTTTCAATTGAAAATGCTATTGTTTAACATTTAAAAGTATAGGGTAAATTTATAAAATTTAAAACTAGTGAAAATGCATTTTCAATTGAAAAAAATGGTAAGAACCAGTTTTTCAAATTTGAAAATGCATTTTCAAGTGAAATTGGAAAAATTGGTAAAATATTGATAACCAAACATTGTTTTCAAAAAATGTTTTGGAAAAAAACAAAAAATTTGTATGTCCAAACGGGCTATTAATACGGAATTACATCATTTGTACTATTTGGGATGTTGAAATGGCTAGGAAAGAGAAATATGGTTACCACAAGGACTATGGTGGTAAGTACTCCTTCATCCTTAACCAGAGGTCTCGAGTTCGAGTCCCTGGGTATGGAGTTGCCTTTGTTAGGGAGCGCTTTACTCCCCATGTGAGACTTTTCAACGCGAATCCGGATTAATCCGACCTTAATGTGGGTATCGAATACTGGGTGAGAAATAAAAAAGAAAAGAAAAAGGACTATGGTGGTTCATTAAGAATATTGATAAAAGCAAAATGAAAGACTTCCAAGAATAAATTAATTCTTCGTATAGTTAAATGAGCGAGATGTTAGAAATATAGTAAAATTATCCAATAACTTTCTCCATCTGATATATTTACAAATATTATAAGCTAGCGTTTGGCCATATATTTCCAAATTTGTTTTGAAAAATTTGATTTGGGTGAAGTTTGGTTTAAAGATAAAAATGTGTTTGGACATATATTTTCAAAACATATTTCCCAACTTTATTTTGAAAAAACAAGGATAAAATTCTCAAGTTTTGAGATTTTGGCCCAAAATCAGCAATTGGGGTGATTTTGGGATTTTGCCAAAATATGAGCAAAATTTATGGCCAAACATGAGTTTGCCAAATAAATCTCAAATTTATTTTGGCAAAACTCATGGCCAAACGGGTACTAAGAAAAGTGTTAGAACCGAAAAAGTCAAGTGTCATGCGGGAGCTAACAAAGCAAACCTTGAACGACGCTAAGTCCGACAACAAAAGAGAAATCTATCAAAAGAGACACAAACATTTAACGTGGTTGGGTCAATTGACTTAGTCCATGGCGGAGATGAGCAATCCACTATATAAAAAAGAGTACAAAATATCGAGAGATCAGCCTCACGAAGAGGCAAACACAAGTGACACACTAACATTTGTCCCGTAATATTCTCCCCTAAACACGACTCTCAAACCCATATGGCTACATTGCGGATGCTACTGAATGAAAAGCATATATTTTCAATTTATAGAACTCCAAATATTTTCCAGCAAGAAAAGGGACTAGCTAAATATGGAAGAAGTATATTTTTTTCTAGGAAAAGAAAAACTCAATTATGGTAAATATGTTGTCCTTTCCTTCATGAGATAGGAAAACCAATTATGGTAAGAAATTTGGACAAACACCAAACAATTCTCCTCCTTGTCCTGAAGTTTTTGACAAAATAAACTTGATCCACCTTCTTCAAATAACCTTCAACAGGTCGCATCTCCAAATCTCCACCACAAAGTTTGTCCCAACGTGCGTAGCACACCGGTCATATTTCTTAAAGAAAAATCACGATTATCGTCAAATATGTTGCGGATAGAACTGAACCCGCCAAGATGAGTCTTGCTTGAACCTTGCTCTGATACCACTTGTTAGGGCCGGGAAAATCAGGTGTCATGTGGGAGCTAGTAAAGCAAACCTTGAACGACGATAAATCAGACAACAAAAGAGAAATATACCAAAAGAGACAAATATTTAACGTGGTTCGGTCAATTGACCTACGTCCCCGACAGAGATGAGCAATCCACTATATAAAAAAGAGAGTATAAAATATCGAGAGTACAAAATATCGAGAAACAACCTCACGCAGAGGCAAACACAAGTGCACACTAACACTTGTCCCGTAAAGTTCTCCCCCTAAACACGATTCTCAAACCCCATATGGCTACATTGTGAATGCTACTGAATGACAAGGAGGTATTTTTAATTTATAGTAGCCTAAACCTTTTCCTACAAGAAAAAGGACTACCCAAACGTGGAAGAATTATAATTCCCTTCTATGAAAAGGAAAACTCAATTATGATAAATATATTGTCCTTTCCTTTACGTAATCGGAACACCAAATATGGTATAAAAAAATCAAGACCACACCTAACAAAAAGAACTATTAATAACAGCTTGTTTGATCCCAATAAAAGAAGTAAAAAAGACTACATAGTCCAATGAAAAGCAATAACATCTTGTTTGGATAGTTGTTACCTATAGTATCGTATCGTGTTGTTACTTTAAATATATTGTTTGTTTGATTATTAATTTACTTTTGTTGTATTATATCGTTAAATCTATCATTATGTAACGACGAAAATTGTCACTTTATGAAGCCAAATTTAATGTGGTGGCGTCGTTTCTTTGATCTTTCGGTAAAAGGGTCAAATATATCCTTGCACTATCAAATATTGCTTAAATATATCCTCCATTTCACTATCGGTCCAATTAACACCTTACCGTTATACTATAAAATATATTTATCCTTAGTTTAGACGGAGCACCCATTACAGGCCCATTACCATCTTCTTGTTTCTATCATCTTGTTCATCTCACAAACTTTCTTTTACTTTATACCCAATGTAATTAATTCTTCAATGTTTCTCAACTTCTTTCTTAAGATTTAAGTTTTTAAATTTGAAATTTTCTTCAGCAAAAGTTTTAGGATTAACTTCTCTATTTTAAATTGATAACTTGTTTTGTTTTTGTTATATGTTTGATGGATCTATTAAATTTTGTTGTATTATCGAACAAAGATGCAAAGAAAACTAAGTGAATACTCCTATTACTCATCATCTTCATTTCTTAGTTCTTTAATGGTTCTTGAAGTCATGAAATGGGTTCTTTATTAGCTAAATGAACATCGAGATATTTGATGATTGAGAAATGGAGAAAGGAATAGATAATAATCAGATATTCAAATTGTAATAGTAGGAAATGAAGATCTTAGCAGTATGAGATCAGATCGTAGAAGTAGGAAATAGGTTTTTCTCGATTGCTTGTCGTTTTTTATGAAAACTCCTAATTGTTCACCACTCTATGTTATTTCTTCTTCCGTTCGCCAAATTGTTGGAAGCTTTTTTTCCTTTCTCTTTTTCTGTTCATAAGATCGTAACTTTAAGTTTAACTAAAAAAATATTGATGGAACCAATTTTCGAAGATGGTTGTTTTTTTATTTCTGATTTTGGGTCGAATGTGGGGGCAGTAGGGTGTTTCGATGAAGAAGAAAGAGAAGTTTGAAAAGAAAATGAATAATAATAAAATAAAGAGATTTGGAGGGTAATGGGTCGGGTTTTGGGTTAAAAACAAAGGTGAATTTTAATCTGGACCGGGTATTTAAAATTGGGGGTGGGTCATTCGTTCCTGAGCTGCCACGTGG
This sequence comes from Nicotiana undulata, assembly GCA_005239495.1. Lineage (NCBI taxonomy): Eukaryota > Viridiplantae > Streptophyta > Magnoliopsida > Solanales > Solanaceae > Nicotiana > Nicotiana undulata. The sequence goes on from ML262050.1 coordinate 16,266, forward strand.
CGCTCCATCTAAATTAAGGGTAAATATGTTTCACAGTATAACGGTAGGGTGTTAATTGGGCCGATAGTGAAATAGAAGATATATTTAAACAATATTTGATAGTACATGGATATATTTGACCATTTTTCGTTGATCTTTTCTTCTCACGTTGCCCTTTTTTATTATTAAATAATTATATTTTATTCTTTATCTTACTTTTTATATAATAATTCTATTTCGTATCCTGTTTTTTCTTAGTCCCCTTTTTGTATTACTATGTGGTGGATACTGAGTTTATATTTGAATTTGAAATGTATAATATATGGTGGTAAAGAAGAAGATAGTTAGTATTCTCTTTGAAAATAAAATATGTAACTAAAACTCAAATTAGATTACATAAATATAATCAAATGTTAAAAATGTTTCAAATTGTATCAAGTAAAATTATTAGATGAATGTATCAAACGTTTCATGGCATCCTGAAATTAAAAACAAACAAAAAAACAAAATAACCTGAAACACAACGAGTAATTATTGTGTATTTGATTGGTCAAAAAAACTATTTGTTATTTTAAAATAAAATATTAATGTGTGCACATCATATTAAACTTTCTATGGAATTTAAGTTATTTTAATTTATTTAAGAAAAAATAAATTTGTTTAGTGCAAGGTTACCTAAAGGGAAGGGTGTTGAATGTACTTTACAGAACTAGAGAGGAGGAGAAAGTAATTGTGCAAAAGTAAAGGGCAAGAACCAAAGAAAGAAAAGTTTGAAACTACAAATCCCCTTTCAGTTTATTCTTTTTTCACTTTCTAATATTTTCCTTAAAGCTTAATTTTTATATAGTATTTGAAAGGGTAATACACGTCTTTGTCTGGAAGAAATAATTTCACAGCTTACTGTCAAATTGTGCGAGTCATCTCATTGTATTTAAGCTTTATTTGACTTCTGGGTATTATTATTATTCTGAATGTATTGGAAAAAAAGACATAATATTAAATTCATTTTTGCTAATAACAAAAGATTTAATTCAAAACGTGAGAAATCATGTGCATCTGCTACATTAGTCACGATTTAGTGGATGCTTTAACTTGGACTTCCATTTATAAAACATAGTCCGAACTCCGAAATGCACATGAGAATTCAAGACATGGTTTTTGTCTAAATATTATCACTTAATACAAACTGGCTAAATAATAATTCATTGCAAATCCTGGGCATTTTTAAAGAATCTATAAAAGATGGGTAGTTCTTAAATGGATTATTAGGTTGCTACCTTATTTATTTTAAATAAATATCTTTTAAAAAAATTATATTCAACATCCGTCTTTTGATTTTTTATAACCAAATATCTATGTATGATCACCTCCTAACCTTAAGTCATAAAATAAACTTTGTATTATTTTTCTCTCTCATATCCCTCAAATTTCTCCTATCCCCTACCCCGTATTTATTCTCCCCCTCTCTCTCTCTCTAGTTCCCGATGTCTTCTCCTCTACCGGATGCTTTCTCGTTTTCTCCATATCTATTTTTCTCGCTTTGTATTATGGTCACCTCCATAGGAGCCTTTCCAGCATGAATATTCAACGGCAACATTACAGCAAGAGCAAGGAATAATAGCAGCGCTGAGCTGCCGCCTTCAATAAGGAGAAATTGGGCGGTGTCAGCACCGCAGTGGCGGGCAATTTCACGGCCAGTGGCGTGCCACATTCTCTGATGCAACATATCAGATAAACAAAAATCTCGGTTATTTCGCCGGTAATTACGTGCTAGTCGTCGGTAACCGGAGGCAACGGTGATGGCGAGCGAGGATTGGATACTGATGTTGCTTCAACGAGACGACATTAGGGTTGTTCTTGAACAAAGACGATGGAGTTGGGAGCTGAGCAACTTGAATTTTCTGTTAATATATTTCAATATTTTTCAATGTATCTCATTGTATTTCCATGTATTTCATTGTATCCATTGTCTTTTTTTTCATTGTATCTCGTTGTATTCTATGTATTTCATTGTATTTCATTATCTTTTTTTCATTGTATTTCAATGTATCCCGTTGTATTCTATGTATTTCATTGTATTCACTGTCTCGCTATATTCCATGAATGTATTCATATGTTTTTTTTAATTAATATAACTTATGTATTCAGATGTATTATATAATTTCTCTGGAGATTGCTATGTTCTTGGGGTGTTTTTCACTTGAGAATTTTTTTTATAACTAGAAATACAAATTTTGTGTGTTATAATTGAGTTTGTTGAGTTATATTATGAGTCTATTATGTTAATTGATTTATTTTCCGTTTAAAACAGTGTAATCCCCTGTTTCACGCCGTGAATACAGTCGAATACAATAATCTGTCCAGCTGTAATCCCATATTTCACGCCATGAATACAATCGAATACACTCGAATACAAAAATATGTCTTAGTTGTAATACCATGTTTCACGCCTAGAAATGTTACTGTATTCATGAACACATTAGCTTAAATACATTGAATACACTCTAAAAAATCTGAAAACATAGCTATAAGAATTAATATAGTATATTGTAGCTACAACTAGCTAATAACCACTAAACAATAGTAGTTTGTGAAAATTTCTCTTCTTAAATGGCCCCTCATTTGTCACTTTTTAAATCCAATCTCATGTATAGCCCATTTATTTGAGCCTCACAGATTTGACCTATACTTGTGATGGCCCATAAACAACTACTCGGGCCTGACAGAGAAGATTAGCCTTTGTAGCAAGTGCACATATAGTCATTCTCAAGAATGTTATTTAGATATTAACCAGTACTTATTTTGTCCTGAAATTTTAAATTAAAAATCTTAATTTCCAGATAATTCAGGACAAAAATGTCTTATAAATTAAATTGAAAAATTAAAATTCAGGACGCACTGGCTAATTCATAAATATCAATCTTTTAAAATGGCTATATGGTGTCATTTCTACCAAATTATTGGGATTAATTAAAAGGGAAAAACAGAGTATTGTATCGTTGGGGCAAATATTTCATGTAAGGTGGCATTTTATACCAAATACCACCTTGTGTTTGTGTCCGAAAAAACCACAATCTATATTCTTGTGTTTCAGGAATTAAACCTTTTCAGTCGAATTAGACTATGAATGTTAAGGTGTCCTACTATTTCTTGGTTTTCGGTCATTCTTCTCCGTTTAAGAAATCTTGCACCTATCCGAGGCAAATATAAATCAAATCCCTTTCTTCAATGCTCAGCGTGGTCAAGCGGATTTGCGCAAGTCAACGAGGATTTACTACTTAGAAGAAAGAGTACTAAAATCTATGGGGCTTTTGCATCTATACCCGCTTTTTAGGTCACCTTTTAATTTATACCCGTTTTGCAAAAAAAATTGCAAGCGTACCTGTTTTTCGCATAAACTTCAGTATACGGGGACCTGGAGTAGCAAAGGCAATCACAAAAACTTCAGCATTCTAGGCTTTTTCAAAAACTTTAACAGAAGATGGTGAAGTTATTTAGTTCATTTGTAAAAACTTCAGCACTAAATAAACTGAAGTTTTGTCCTGAATTAATTAGTTTTGTCATAAAACTTTTTCAAAAACTTCAAAAGAAGCTGAAGTTATTTAGTTTATTTGTAAAAACTTCAGCAGAAGCTGAAATTATTTAGTTTATTTGTAAAAACTTCAGCAGAAATGCTGAAGTTATTTAGTTCATTTGTAAAAAACTTCAGCACTAAATAAACTGAAGTTTTGTCCTGGATTAATTAGTTTTGTCATAAAGTTTTTTCAAAAACTTCAGCTGAAGATGCTGAAGTTATTTGGTTTATTTGTAAAAACTTCAGCACTAAATAAGCTAAAGTTTTGTTTTGCAATAAAACTTATTCAAAAACTTTAGCAGAAATGCTGAAGTTATTTGGGTCATTTGTAAAAATTTCAGCACTAAAATAGTTGAAGTTTTGCGCCGGAAGCAGGAAGAAGGAGGCGCTTGAAGTTATAAGAATTAGGGCATAGGTTAAATAATTTTAAAAAAATGGGTATAGATTAAATGGAGGCGACCAAATAGGGCGCCCCGTATAATTTCTACAAAATCTATTTAATGTTTGTGAATTAGAAAAGTATTGGAATGAGATGTGGATTAGACTTAGTAGTTGAATAGAGAAAAATCATGCTTATAAAAAAATCTATTAGAATGATTATCATGTGCACATTTCGTTCATGATGATAAATACAGTGAAAATTGCAACGGCCATTACATTTTTTTTACTATATCTCTCTTTTGCATGCATTTAAAGGCCTAACTAAATTAGCCGCCTTGAAATTTCTTGTAGGATTTGAAAGGGCAAAAAAGTTTTTCTTCCCAAAAGGGCAAAAAAAAAGGGCAGCAGTTTACAACTGAATCAGACATTTCTGTTGTTCTGCAAACTCGTACTTGAAAGACCAGAATTACTGTAATTGATGTCACTATTAACAAGCACAAGTTTTTGTTGTCACGTGCCTATTAAGTGACGAGATTTAGTTTAGGAACTTTGGGTGTGTTTGGTACGTTTGAAAATATTTTTCGAAAAATATTATCCAATTTTTCCATGTTTGGTTAACTTAAATGTTTTGGTAAACATTTTCTTTGTTAACTCATTTTTTTCCAATTGGAGGAAAATATTTTCTCTATCAACAGAAGAGAAAACATTTTCCAAAGCTCCTTCTCAAGCTTCCTCACCCTATTTCATACCCTCACCAACCCACCCACACCTCCACTATCACCCAGCTAACCTCATCACATGCCCTCTCTCCAAAAAAAAATAAAAAATTGTCGCCACCCACCCACCCCCACCCCGCAAAGAGAAAAAAATTTGCTTGTAAATTCAAATTTCTGTTTTTCGTTTTTCTACACCACCCCCTCTCCCAGCCCACGCCACCACCCCCTCTCCCAGCCCACGCCACCACCCCTGCCCCCACCATTGCACAAATTTTTTTTTAACCTTTTTTTGTATATCTTCAAAAAAAAATTCTTTTTTCTGCCCCCACCTCCACTGCCCCCTCCCCCCACATTTTTTTTTTTTTTTAATATTTATAATTTTACTTTTTTTCATCTTTCGATTTACAGGTTCAAAATTTTACACGCTCCAAAGTTATGAGTTCAGAGGTTTATATGTTTCGAAGTTTACGAGTTTAGAAATTATAAATAAAATTTACGGGTTCGAAATTTCATAGTTTCGAAAGTTTTACGGTTCAGAAGTTTATAAAAATTGTGGGTTCGAAAGGTTGTTAGTTCGAAAGTTTATGGCTTCATGTTTATTGTATCAAAATTATTTAATACTCTTAAGAAAATATTTTCCTTAATTTGCGTACCAAACACCGAAAAATAAATAAGATTATTACTTATTTTCCAAAAAAATATTTTCTTGAAAAATATTTTTCACGGAAAATTATCTTTAAGGGAGAAAGAAAAAGGTACTATGATTCTATATCATTTACAATTATGAGAATCGAACAAATTGGTGTATCCAGAAGACAATGTTCTCACTCCTAAATAGAAGAAAAAAAAGAAGGATTAAATAAATGAAAAAATAAAAACACCTGTTTACAGTTGATCTAATAATCCAAGTTACGAGTCTTTGACAACCAATACTACTCCATCTTTGCCACATGCAAGGCAAGAAACTGAGGTGTGTGACCTTCTTTAATCAGGTACGTATTCAACAAAGGCCACAAATATATCTCTATATGTATATATATTCTGAAGGCCATGAAGAATTAACATTTGACATTGCTCTCCTTTCAGAGTCATCTTTACTCTTATGTATCCACTTGGCCAGCAGTGCTTCTGTGTGTTTGAAACATTTGGTATCTGTTAAGTCTCCCCCCATAGTCGATGGTCTCTTACGGACTGGCCATCTGATAAAGAATTCTGTACAATACCTCTCCATTGATTCTTGGAGAGTACTACGCGTCACACGTCAGTACAAGCTCTAATGATGTTTCTTTTGGACAGCTTCAAAGGGCTGATTCAATGTGAAGTGAACTCAGACAAGAAAGCAGGGAAGGATATACTTCAAACAGAGGTGCCCGTTACAATTTCTGATGAGGGTGGGGGAGTGGATTCCTCGGCAAGAGCTTCTAGCATCATTCTAACTTCTCTTGTGTCATCAAGATAATATTTGGCTTTACTTGGCTTTTGTCCCACTGTGCAGGCATACACTTCTGTGCTTGAAGAAAGTACACCGGTATTTATTGCATTTCCAATAATCTCAAACATGTCCTCATCAGACCTATCATCACCTACGCACATCACGAAATCAGCCTGCCGGCCACTCTCCGCCAGTGATGCGAAAATCTTCTCTGCAACTAGACCTTTACTGACTCCCTGGAATGTTGCAAAAAATTGAGGTTTAGATAAAGCTCTAGTCAGTAGCAGAGGTTCGCTACAATGAACATGGATGTGATAAAACAGGTTGAAAACAGCTATAACAAGAAGACTAATTATATGGGACATCCTTCTCAACAATATATGTTGAAAAGCACATGGATTAGGAATGTTTTCATCTCTATTTTTGTTATTAAGAAAATGAGAAAGTACTGGATTTCCCTACCTATTTACTTCTCTCTCTCTCTCTCTCTCTCTCTCTCTCTATATATATATATATATATATATATATATATATATATATATATATTTGTGTGTGTGTGTGTGTGTGTGTGTATTCCTCCACCTATTTGGCATTATGTTGGAATTACTTCCTAGATTTAACTGAGGCATATTTATAAAAGATAAAATGTTATTTCCTGCGATTGTTTGTAATAATCCATCAGAAATTATGAATCAAACCAACTTCAAGAGTGACTGCGGAAAATTCAGAAACCTCGAACAAGTTACTTTATTTGACTTGGTAATTCTCATAGTCGGGTCTTAAGATGACAAACAGAACCAAAAAGAGCAACGAGGTGTCAACTTTCTTCTGTTCTAAACCACCTTACAAGTAAATAGGGTACTTTATGATGCACCAGCCAAGTGATTCATCTATTTCTTGGTTGACAGTTACCATTCTTGGTTAGAAAAAGTATCAAGAACATCTTAGCTTAAACAAACTGATGCAAATGACAAGTTTCCCCGATGGCGCTAGAAGCTATTTCCTCCAATTGTTAATGCGTGGAGGCATAAGCTTGCTGAAAGAGGGAAAGGTAAAAGGTACTTGTATCTTGTTATTATTTTGCACTTTAGATTAATCTCAGTATGCTTTCCTCTTTTATGACAACATACAACAACAAAAACAACAACATACCCAGTATTATCCCACATTGTGGGGGTATGGGGAGGGTAGTGTGAACGTAGACCCTACCCCTACTTCCATGAAATATGATAGATTAACAAATTTTGAGAATATTTGAATGAAGCAGCTTTCAATGTCCACATCCTTCTCAAAAAAAAGTCCACATACATCTAGAATCAGCAAAGACATCTCATAAACACTCTGACCATGCCCCCAATCCCATCCTTTTTTTAAAATAAAATATTGCCACTCAGTATATAGCGTACCGTACAAAACATAGAATATAAAGCATGTCTAGATGGAAATCCAAATAACTACTCAGTATATATATTGCAAAATAAAGCAGATCCAACAGATGAATGGATTAAATATCGAATAATGTTCATTGGAAAAACTAGAGACGAATGAAAAGGTTAAGAGATAACACACCTGAGGCTTAACTTCAACAATGAATTGCCCACTCTTCACAGCAACAGGCTCATTTGCAAGCACACTTTCAAGATGGTCTAACATCTCTTTTGCTTGGCAAGACCCAAAACCAAGATCGGCATCCCGATGATGCCAAACCAGAGCACTCTCCTTTGTTTCAATGTAAGAGCCATCTGTAGCTTCTGTATACTGCTTCATAACAGGTTCAGCAATCTGCATCCACTGGAAATCACTGTTCTGCCCACAGACTTCCCATTCTTTATCTGCAGACCACCTGGGGGACAAAGACAATTAAGTATATACCGGCATGCGGGCTATGACAAATAGACACAAAATGAGAATAAACTTGTTCTAAAGAATACCTTAAGAAGTATCCATGCTCCGCAGCAATGCCAAGTTTCTCACACGGAGAAAACCACCGGCCTAAACTATCCCTTCCCCGTCCGCTCACGAGAAACACAGTATTTCTTTCATCACCACAAAGTGTATTAATAATTGAAATAACTTCAGGACTAGGGACCTTATTGATAGCTGTTTGAGGCATTAGAGTGCCATCATAATCCAAGAATATTGCTCTATTTTTGGCTTTTGAGTAAGAAGAAACAATATTATCCAAGCACAGCTTCCTGAAGTTGGGATCAAGTGCAACAACTCTAAAACCAAAGCTCAGACCAATACCCCAGCAACGTCGCCTAAAATGGTCTTTGCAAGTTCTCTCCAGATCCTGGAAAAAACTTCTTGACCAATAGGCTACATCGTGTGTGCTTACGTATTTATAATGCTTTTCATGGCGCAACACCTTCTCAGTATCAGACATTGAAATTGCCTCATTTAGTGCTTCTGCAGTTGCTTCCACATTCCACGGGTTAACACGTATAGCACCACTCAGTGAAGGAGAACATCCAATGAACTCGGACACTACCAGCATGCTCTTTTTCTGACCATTTGAATCTGCAGTGCAGTCTGAACCAGGGATGCCCTGCCTGCTCACAATGTATTCATATGGAGTAAGGTTCATGCCATCTCTTACTGCTGTAACAACTACACACTCAGCAACAGTGTAATAGGCAGTCCGTTCACTCAGAGAAACTGGGCGATCAATGAACACGATGGGTTCATAACCAGGCTGCCTAAACTTGTCATTGATTCTTTTGATACTTGTTTGTATTTCTTCTTGTATTTCCTCAAGGTCTTTTCCTTTTCCTCGAGCTGGATTTGCAATCTGTACTAGCACTGCCCTTCCCTGCCACTTTGGATGCTGTTTTAACATTTCCTCCATTGCAAGAAGTTTCAAATTGACACCTTTGAAAATGTCCATATCATCAACACCAAGTAAAACAGTTTTACCTTCAAACTGCTGCTTAAGCTCTCCAACTCTCCACTCTTTATCTGCTAGTTGAAGCACGGTCTCAATCTGCCCCATGTGAATACCAACTGGCATAATCTTGATCCCCACAGTCCGTCCGTAGTATTCAAGCCCAATGTAACCCCTCTTTGATTGATACTCTAATCCCAACATGCGACTACAACAGGATAGGAAATGCCGCGCATAATCGAATGTATGGAAACCAATCAGGTCAGCATTCAACAGAGCCTTGAGAATTTCTTCTCTCACCGGAAGCGTCCTATATATCTCTGATGAAGGAAAAGGGCTATGCAGAAAGAAACCCATTCGCAACCTATTGAAACGCCTACGTAAGAATGTAGGTAAAACCATTAAATGATAGTCATGGATCCAGACAAAATCATCATCGGGATTTATCACCTCAATCACCTTCTGGGAAAATATCTTGTTTGCCGCAACATATGCCTCCCACCATGTCCGATCAAATCGACTGCCATGACTTGCAGAGTATGGAAGCATATAATGAAAAAGTGGCCATAAATGCTGTTTGCAAAAACCATGATAATATTTAGATAGAATCTCTGGTGGGAGAAAAGCCGGAACACATTTAAACCTATCCAACAGTAACTGCGAAACATCATCCTGTTCGCTTGAGTCAACCTCAACCCTTAAACAACCAACATAGAGAACTTCCATATCATCTGGCAAACCATCTTTTATGTGCAACAACAATGAATCATCATCCCAACTAAAACTCCATCCTTTATTATCTGGCCTACGCTTAGCCTTTACAGGGAGCTGATTAGCCACTATAATTATTCGATCTACAATAATAGATGACGGAACATCTGATGTAACACTGTTAGCTTGATCATCATCAAGCTCAGAAATAACTCCAGCAACTGTCATTACCCGTGGCAGCCGCCTTTTCTCGCGGCCCATCACCGGGAAATTCCCAGATGCTAGATCTAGCAAGTTGGTATACGATTTGGATATCATCTTCACAACCCTTTATTTGCAGAAATTCCTCCACTAAATCCTCAAATCCACAACACAGAACAAACAGAACCCTTATTTTTTCTGTTCCAAAAAATCAAAACCACATACATCAAAACAACTTCCTCAGTATGAATCACACCCAAGTAAAATATTCAAGAGGATCTGAAAAATAGGTATCATCGACGAATCAAAATAAACTCATTAAACTGAAGAAACAAAACAGTTGAAACAAAAACATCAAACTGGAATAGGATCCAAGCATTAAAACGGGAAACACATATGCTAAATATAGAGAAAAAACTCAAACTTTAAACGAAACAAGATCAAATCCAACTGGTACCTAATAATCACCATACATGCATGTGGTGTCTAACAAGTCCATTAGCAATATTAACAGTTGAAAAAACAATCTTTTTTTTCTTTTCACATAATTAGTACATACACAACAATAACAAAATTAATTTTGCTAATAAGTGTTCATGTATGAAAACTTTAAGCACTAACCTTTGTCAATACTGATCGAAAATATTCATGTACTATAACAAAGCTCTTTGTTGGTCAAAATAGCAAAATACTCTCTGCTGTCAGTCAGAAAGAAATCTAGGGTTTAGTCTCTCTCTATCTATTCACACTTCATTGATCAATGTCCATTTCAATTACTTTTCATTAAACTATAAACCAAAAATAAATAAAAAACATTTTAATATGGCAAAAATTAAAAAGAGGATAAGGTCGGCCAGCAGACGCGTACATACGCCAACTGGCTTTTTCTTTCTTTTTTTCTCTTTGCCAGAACATATGGCAGGCTAGTTGTCTTTCTTGTCACGCGCTATTACAATGGATTTGTCAACAAAGGAAAATACAAGGCCACGTAAGGTGAGGATTAGTCACTTTACACGTGGCATTTTATGGATGGATAAAGCTGATAATTACTATGGGAATGCGAAGCATAGGAATATGAAGTTTTAAGATTAAAGTGGGGACAGGAGCTTATCCCACGTGGCATATCCACGGTGTAGTTGGCGGATAAGGCGTGAGAAATGAAACGGCTGATGACCTGGCAAATGAGCTGCGTCATCCATGACGCCAGCATGTCTACTAGGCTACACGTGGGCTGCAACTTTCTCGTGTCCTTGTATTTGGAGATGGGTAAGGATTAGAGTTTCTGGTCAGGGAGTTTGGTGGGATGGTGGGCGTATTAATGTCACATACCTGGTTTTGAGTGTCAAAGTTCTATTTTGCCCTTTTTCTGTTTTCTCCATCACTACTTAACTGTGTATACTGAATTAGAAGGGAAAAAAATCATATCGGTTTAAAGAAAATAGTATATTAATGTTGATTTTAATAATTTAAAATATTTAGCTTTGTTTGAAAAGAATTATGATTTTGTTGTAATTCGTTCTTTTCTTTTTCTTTATTGAGGTGTTCTATTTAGTTCTTTTCATTCATTTTTTTGTTTAGTTTCAAGTGATAGGAGGAATAATGATTATAATTTAGTACTATATAACTCGTAAGGATGAAGGATTATTTTCTTCCGTAGAAAAGAAAATTCAAGATGTATGTTCTTCTTTTCTTTTTTCTTTTTTCTTTTTTCTTTTCGATATTTAATATACTTCTATATTTGCATTGGGACTTAAATTAAGGCATTTCGAATCAGACTTTTTAAATTAAGGTGAATTTTTTTATTTTCTTTTTGAGAAATCAAACAACGAGCGCCCCTTCTAATTGCCCTGTTTGGATTGATTTATGTTAAGTGATTTTTAAGTCATAAATTGAGTATTCTAACTTTTGACTTATTTTTGTTATTTTAGCTTTAAAACATTTTTTATTTTATTCAAATACTACAAAATGACTTAAATAAAAGCATTTAAAATAAGTCAATCAAAACGAAGCGTGAGACACTCACAAGTGCAAAAAGATTATTTAGAGCCAAAAATAGAGGGATATTGTGGGAATAGAATAGGAAGATACGAAATGGATTAGGTTTGGAATAAGCGAATATTCAAAAGCGACCAAAGGGAAATAGTTGGGTGTTGTCTTTACCAAATATGTATTGGTGGTTTGAGTTGTGGAGACAAAACTATCCGTATTTGTGGAACAATACCCTCTAATTTATACTCCATTACCTAATGTTAGTGGGCTCCGTCATTTGGTCAAAGTTTGTCATTCTTTTTTCTCCTTTTTCTTAATAATTCCACGTCTTTTTTGCCTCTATTTTCAAAATCAATTGGTTAGTGTTTTGGTCAAATTTGTCTCCTCAAATTACCAATTTCTTTATGATATTAATTTATTATATCTGTCTATTCAAACTGTTCGTACAAAATTTATTTCCTAACTTTCTTTTATTGGCACCTTTTTCTGACCAATTGCATATAATGTCATGAGTTTTAAATTTTTATAGCATGTTTTTTTTTTTTTTTTTTTTGTGAAGAGTTAGGCGAAGCTGGATAATCTGGTCAGTGCAATTAATGCTGAAATTAAAATAAACGAGACTCTTTAGATCTTAGGGTATATATTGTTTTATTATTTTCCCTTAAAATTCGTTGGAATATTCTTTAAATGCCAATGACTTTAGCATGTGCCTATTTTTAAATAGGTGGTAATTGGTGGTTGTTGCTTCTTCTTTTTTTTTACATTATATTGCTTCAACTTGCCCATGTGATTAAATTTTTTTCTCTTATCTTTTTCCTTTGCGTAGTTTGGTTCAAAAACGTAATTCCTGTGACGGACCTTCACCAAAATAATAGTGTAATTTCATTTCTGGTTATATTGTTTTAAAATAATGATTCTTATAAATCCATCAAAATAAACTCGATACAATGTTTAGAGAACCTGGAGCATTTGAACTCGCCTCTAAACATATGTAATATAATAATAATAGGTTTGTTGTAAAACTGAAAGGGGATATGCCTAATGTACTTTAGGATGTACTTCGAATTTTCTATTGGGATAGTAACTGTTCCTTTTGCACAATTCTTTGGCATATTCCCAATCATCCATTGGCATCTTATTATACACCAAATCCAATTCGGTTTGAGCGACTTTAAAGAAGCTTCTACACTGTACCAAAAAGCTTCTCATTTATCCTCATCATTATTATCAATCAGTGATGCTTTCATCGACTATATCTTCCCAAATCTCCGCCTAACTTATGCTGAATTTCTAGTTTTAACACCATAAGTTCATACGTTAATTTTTTCTTTAGTGTTAAAAAAAAATCTGAAATTTCGCTTTCAGTCAAAAATCACCGTATATAAGAAAACTAGTAAATATGTTTGCGTTACGCGCGCGTTCGGTAAAAAATTTCAAATTTTAATCCATCTTTTATCTAACGAATTAGTTTGATTTGTTTTCTAATATCCCATCGCTTATGTGTTTCTAATGTTTTAGACCTCCCCAATATAAAAATAACAACACGGAATGAAAGAAAATGGGTAAAATCAAATATATCACACAAATCAACAAAATCAAATTCTACAAATATTGTCTCTAATTTTTTCTTACCTTTTTCCTCAAGCTTCCCCACCATATTCTATACCCTCACCAACCCACCTAACCTCACCCAAGCTCTCTTTTCAAAAAGATTTTTTATCCGTCACCACCCACCGTACTACCCCACCCACCCCCACCAGCCACTCCCAAAAAAAATTTACTTTTTTAATTGTAATTTCAAACTTCTGTTCTTCGTTTTTCTACACCCGCCAATCCCTACCCCACCACCCCCACCCTACCCTGCACAAAAAAAATTACTTTTTTTGTAATTTTTAAATTTCTATTTTTTTTCTCTGCATCCCCCACCCACTCCACTGCCCTCCCCTCCCCCCCCTCCCGGAAAAAATATTTTATATATATATTTTTTCAGTTTTACTTTTTCATCTTTCGGTGTACATGTTCATAATTTTACAAGTTCCAAAGTTATGAGTTCGGAGGTTTATGTGATTCGAAGTTTACGGGTTCGAAGTTTCGCGGTTTCGAAAGTTTATGGTTTCATGTTTATTGTATCAAAAGTATTAAGAATACTCTTGAGAAAATATTTTCCTTAATTTGCGTACCAAACATCGGAAAATGAACAAAAATTGCTACTTGTTCTCCAAAAAAAAATATTCTTGAAAAATATTTTCCGTCATACCAAACACACCCTTAGTTTTATAACTTTTTTTTTCTTGGTTTTCCATCACTTATGAGTTTTTAATCTTGCAGACCTACCCAAAAAGAAATAACAACACAGAATGAAAGAAATTAAAGGAAAAAAAGGATAAAATTGAATCTGGTAGAAGCGGTGGAATCAAATTTTACCAATATTTTCTCTAATTGTTTCCTTCCCTTTTCCATTTAATTACCGTTTTCTTCTATTACCTTTTCTTTTTCTTTTTCTTTATTCTTTATTACTCCTTATGCATTATTTTTAAAAAAAAATACAAAACTGCTTTTTCTTCTTCTCTATTTTCTCAAAATAAAAATAGCAAGTAACCAAAGAACTTCAATCCATAATAACGATAGGTAACCAATGAGATTCAAAGACATAATAATAGTATGTAGCTAAAGAGACACAAAGCATTTTTGATGTGGTTATTAAAATTAAAAAAAAATATATAGAGAGAGAGAGAATGGAAGGGCAAATAAAAAAAAAAGAATCCTTTTTTATTGAAAGTTATTGAAAGAGACATAAAAAACATTAGTAGTTATTCTCATCTTCGTATAAAAAGGGTACTCTCACCTCTTTAATTCTCTCTTATCCTCTAAACAGCAATGACAAAAAAATCAAACGCATAAAATAGCAAGCACATAAAAAGGGTAAAAGGGATATGCACAAAAAACCATTGTCTGCAATTTTGAAATAAATAAATTGTAACACTCTCTTCATTCGGACTAGGCGTGGACATGTTAAATGAGTATTAACATTATACTTTAGACTAAGGGTGTATATAATCCGGTTTGATTCGGACTTTTCATTTACCAAACCAAATCAATTATCTCGGATTTTTAAATCTATATACTGATAGGCTCTCACCCTCACTACTAAAGAGTAGGAAGACGAGCGTCGGTGCAGCTTTTACCCGAAAGGTCGGGATCGATTCCTCGGGGAGTTAATATTTGGAGTGAGTGTCTATGTGATCTAGTAGTGTCTCGTGTTTCTAATTACACTTCTCATATTTTGTTGGTTTTCAAACTACAACTATGATTTATACTATGTTGACTGCAATTTAACTAACTAATTTGTTTTTGAAGTTGTTTTCTATACGGATAAAGGCACTAGGGTTATAAATTTTACCTAGGCGAGTACTTAACGAATTCCAATTCCTAAGGCAAGGATGTTAATGAATGGATAATGATATAACCAATGCACTAAATTGCCCACTTTATACCTCACGGTAATTTGAGTGGTTTTGCCCTAATTACCTCTCTCGAGGCCGGAGGTGTCAAATATACAAGCAATTTAGGTTCAAGTATGGTATTACTCTCTCAAGGTTTAACCCATTAATTAGGACTCAAGTAGGGTTTTACCATCTCTGGATTCAACCCATTGATTGGGACTACCAATCTCTTGATTTTGCCCAATTCCTTGTTGGACTAATTTTCTAGACTCAAGTCCTCTTTCTCAAGAAGGACCCAAGTCAATTGAAGGTCAATTAGTGTTTGCAACCACTAATTTTGGCAAGAAAACCCTAAATTAGCCCAAATACCAAACACCCATAAACATCCAAGCCCTAGTTTTAGAAACCCATTAAATACTCATACTAAGGTTGAACCACAACCCTAGCTAATGGGTTTAGCTACTCATAATCAAAGATAGATTCAATGAAAGAGATTAAGTAAGACCCATATAAATGATTTATAAAATAAACCACAATGATTCAATGTTAAAATCTCAAGAAAATTGCAAAAAGAAGTAAAGGAACTCTATTCACGAGCAGCTACTATCGCTGATCCAAAAGCTTGTCCTAAAAAAATTTCAAAGAGAAGCTATTTATACCCAGCCAAAATTCCGGACAAAAATACCCCTGAGGGTTACCGCGGACCGCGTAAAAGCGACCGCGGTTCGCGGTGGGCTGCTTTAGTCTTCAGATGTTGTGTCTCTAAAACTCTTGACCGCGGGCCGCGGTGCCTTTTGCCTTACATAATAGGCCTCTGAATCATGCCACCACAGTCCGCGAAGATTGGACCGCGGCCACGGTGTCATTTGGCTTGGAATTCCTTTCTCTGAACCTTACCACCGCGGTCCGCAAAGATTGGACCGCGGCCGCGGTCGTCACTTGGCCTTTGAATTGACTCTCTGAACTTCACTACCACGGTCCGCGGAAGGACCGCGACCGCGGTGGGCACTTGAGGTAGGCATCTTGTTGTTCTTGGTACATGTGCAAGATTCACTCCTTTTCGAGCGGATTCTTGACGGATTGTCATCATGTTTGGCTCAATCCTGCAACAAGCACAACACATAAGCTTTTGGGGCCATTTTGTGTACAATTATGACCAAAACTTAAGCAAGAAAGGGAGGAAAACAAGGAGAAAATCCTAGTTATCAACTCCCCCAAACTTAAGCTTTTGCTTATCCTCAAGCAAACAAAATAAGCCCCACCCCTTTATGAGCAATTCCGAGAAAATTGGGTTGTCCTAAGGTTAACCTCTTCTAGCATCAATTGGGACTAACAATTGCCCTTAATGCAAATGAATCATTAACAATATTTGACCCTTTTTTTTAAACCATGGATTCAAGTGCGACACAAGAGCATCAAGAGTTGACACGACTCATCAACGAAACTCTTACTACCACTTTGGTCATTGTGGAATCCAAACTCATACTTCTCAACTCTCCCTAAGCACCTCACTTTAGAATTGTAACGCTCAGAACGAGGAAAATGGGAGTTCACTCATCTCTTTCAAAGAAAAGACTCAAGTCCGGCTCAAAGTACCATAGATTTGCCCCTTATGTAAGTCACCGCTAATGTAAGTTTCATTCAACTCGAGATCATATAGGGCTTTTGTGGGCACATGATGAAGGCTTTTGGTCAAGGGTAGGAAGTATTTGGTCAGAGTGAGTTCTATCTTTCCTTAAGCACTTCATTTTTGTTTCACATTTTCTTGACTCCTTGAGTCATTTAGCTATTTTTGAAGGGTTGGAGAGACATACTGTCACACCTTTTTTTTTCATTCAAATCACTTTTCTCCTTTCTAAGCATTCCACACCTTTAATCGCATTTCTTTCATTGGTTCCCTTTATTTCTTCTACTTGTTCATTGTTTTTGGCTTTTTGATGTTTCTTTTCTTTCTTTTTCATTGCCTTTCCTTTTCTTTCTTATGTGTCTTCTTTTTCACTTTATTGCATCCCTCGTATCTCCCCCAAACTTATGTTTTTGCCTAGTGCTAAGGAAAGATTGGGTGTCAAGAGAGGGTCAAAATGGGTAAATGCTTGTAGCATGGTTTTTTAAAGAAAAAGGTTTAAGGCTCAAAAGGGTTGACTAAGGAAATTGTCATTACTAGGCCATTGAAATGTTCAATTCACTATTCGGATCAAGGAGAGCCTATAATCACTTCTCAAGTCAAACTACACTTAGGATTTCGCCTAGACAAACCTTCAGGGCAAGTTCTAGACTAATGGCCCGGGACTTGGACTTGTAATTCAAACTCTCACCACTCAAGCAATGGGATTGATAAAGAAACAGATTCGGGGTCCCACAACGACCTTAGTCATGCTTTGAGCAACACAATGGTCCCGAAAAACCACTTGATGATTATTGGCCAACACAAGAGTCTCAAGATCACAACTTTCACCATCCTAAACACAATGATTTGTTTTCGACCATGGGATCAAAGGCAAATGTGTTAGATCCAAGTGAAACTTTTCTTGAGGCACCTTTATTCACTAACTATTAAAAATAAACAATAAAGAAAAACAGACTCGAATCCTTAAGAAGGTCGTCACACCATCCATCCTCGGGAAGAGCCACCCGGTTCACACAAATTCCACCTTTGGAAAGAACCGTGGTGTTAAGAAAATCAAAGGCTTATTGCACGCGAAAAATTCAAAACAAGAAGCTATGAAAGAAAAATAAGAAGCTATAAAACGGAAAAATGCGGAAAGTAAAATGCTCAGGATAGACTGAATATGTACATGATGGGATTTAGTCGAATATACATAAGGGGATGAATATATACAATGGAAAGTAACTTTATATACATGCCAAAAGTGAAAAATACTAAAAGTACTGAAATAGTAAAGTTATTTACATACCAAAAATCAAAATAAAGCATAATAAAGAAAAAGAAAAATGTTGTCTGCATTTTACAATCATCCATCATAATCAAAAATCAAGATAGGGATACTTCCCCAACTAAAAAACTAGCATTGTCCTCAATGCTATCTAGCAAAAAACTCAAAAATGTTAGGAGGGAGAGAGTAAAGAAAAACTCCCTATTGGCCCTCAGCCTGTGCGGGGTCCTGTGCATGTGTGGGGTCTGTCTGTGTGAGGTCTGTGGACTGTGGTGGAATCGGGGACTGGCCCTCAATGCTCTGTGCCACCTGCTGGACCTGGGACTGGACCTGCTCTGTAGCCTGAGCCTGCACTGGTGGGTCTGCCAACTCTAATTGAATGCCCTCTGTACGGGGCAGCACCCTCCTCCGCTTTGCTGTCCTATCGGGCTCCAGCTCCTGCTCTGGCTGGGCAACTGGGTCCTCAAGCAACAGGTCCAATGGCAGTTGATCCGCCTTAAGCTTTTCCACCTCCTTTCTCAGCTCCTTCACTGACTCCTTTGAAGCACGAGTCTTCTTGAGCCTCTTGGTCTCCTTTGTAAGATTCTTTAAAGCTTTCCCTTGTGCACCAACAGCTTCCAAAATCAACTTCTGGTTCTCAAGGATTTTCTTCTGGTTGGCCATAAGTTCCTTGAGGGAGTCCTCAACTGACTGGGGTACCTGTGGTGGGGGATGAGTGGCCTGGGCTGCCACAGACGTAGAAAGCACAGACATCTTAGAGGTAGCTGCATCCATCCAGTTGTTTATACTGGCAAGTGACTGGCTGAGTCTGTGGGCAGTCAGAGGATATGCCCGGGATGAAGGAATGGTTGGGTCAGCAGAAGTGGAGGGACCTGGAGCACTCTCTAGGATGGCTGGCTCAGGCTGAGAAGAATTCACTACAACCACCGGCTCTTCAGACTGGCCAGTGGAAGCAATGGACTTACCCTTGAACTTCTTGCTCTTCGGGTTGTCATCACTTTGCAGATCATACCAAGAGAAAGGGGCTTTTGTTTTCAACTTCACACCAAAATTTCTCTTTTCCACCTGTTGATCCTCAAAATACATAGTCAGAAAGTTGGGAAAAGGGTAAGCTCGATCACCTTCATTTACCACCCGGTTGATGACGGTGGACATGACATTCCCAACATTAATCGAGAATCCCGCCATAATAGCAGCAATCAATACAGCCCGCCGGAGAGGAATGGTGTTTTCATGGAAGGAAGGGTCAAGCCTGTTGCACACGAACGTCTCCCAGCCCTTAGCCTCAAAATTCAATGTTCTTCTGAAAATGGTCCTCCCTGCTTGCAACCAGTCTGGGGTCTCACCAGGAATGGCCAAGTGCTCAGCTAGCCAATGACGAGCCTCATCACACGCCTCCAACTTCTCCCGGTACTGTGTGTCATCTACATTATCCATATCTAGATAAGCATTCAAAGCATCCCCATCAAACGGTATAGTGAGATTCCTCACCATGGTAGCTTTGGAGTCCTTCTTCAGAAAAGCCAAATTTGTGTAAAACTCCTTTACCAGGTGTTCATTTGCATCCGGCAAGTAGCAAGAGAAGAAATCCCAACCCTTTCTCTCCGTAAATTGCCTCTTCACATTTGGGTTGTGTGGCAACATATCTTTGGTGGTGAACTTGCGCTCCACTATCAGTGTTCTCTTCGGCCACCCGTCCCGGAATTGGTGAAAAGCTGCCTCACTGACCAATCTATCTTGTCATACCACCGGGTTCCTTGTTCTCTCCACTCCCCCAACTTAGGGTTCACCCCCTGTTTGGGGTTCATATACAACTGTTTCATCTCCGGAATGTTCACCTAACAGGGAAGCTGTGGGTGAGGTGGAGTCTGTGTGGCCACTCCCTGCTGCTGAGCCTTCAGACGACTTAGAGTTGGCTGGTGTTGGGGCAAGGGGAGAGACAGATGGCTCATTGGTCAGCCTAAACCTCTTCGGTAAGTTAGGGTAGTGCTCATGTATAGATTCTGAAGACTCTCCCTCGGAGGGTACATATTCACTTCCCGATTGGGAAGCAACTCTATCTATTGCCCTGATTGCCTTTCTTATCTCTTTCATGTCCTGTCGGACTTTGGGGGCCAGTTTGATTGTCCCTTGTCCCTTCCCTCGAGATGACTCTCCCCTGCCACCAGGTTTACGGCCACCACCTCGTGATTGAACCATTCTCTGCAAGTTCAAAACAATTAACATTTTTAGTACCAAAGGAGTGGATGGAACATGGATATATAGTTGAATTGCAGCAGACAGATGACCTGCATAAGGTGGACCGCGGACCGCGAAAAACCGACCGCGATTCGAAGTGAAGGGGTTGGAGAGAAATGACCTCTCTGAAAATGGGCACCGCGGACCGCGAAAAGGTGACCGCGGTCCGCACTCAAACATCGCGGTCCGCAAAAAAGTGACTGCGGCCGCGGTGGAAGGGGAATCAGAATACCCCTCCTATGAAGATAGGCACCGCGGACCGCGAAGAAGCGACCACGGTCATCATGGAAGACTATATAGTTCAAGCACCGCGGTCCGCAAAAAAGTGACCGCGGACCGCGCTCAGACCAAAAATAAACTAGGGTTCAATTCAAAATTTGTTTTAGTGATTTTAAAGTTCAAATGCAAATTTTGTTAAAACTCTAAGTGTATGATCAGTAAAATTAACTACCAAGGGTCTAAACTGAGCAATATGAACAAACCCGAACATGGTTAAAGGCTTAGAGAAGAAAAATGGTGAAAAGAGAGGAAAATGTACCAAATAAAAAATAAAATAATGAAATTAAGAAGTTAATGAATCATAATTACACTTACTAGATGTTTGGATGAGGATTTGATGAATGAAATTCAAGGTGAAAATGATGCAGCTTGAGACACGGTTGAAATTTTGCTCTGAGAGTTAAAGTGCGTAAAGTGTAAAAAGAAACCTCGAGGGCCTATTTATAGAGGGGACCTGGGGTCCACTTCACTTACCCACCGCGGACCGCGAAAAGGAGACCAGGGTCCGCGGTCATTCAAAGATTCTGGGCTGGAAGGCATGTGGTCACCGCAGACCGCGAATAATCGACTGCAGTCCGCGAAGACAACTTCAGAGATAATGTATATGTATATCCAAGATGGGTATGCTAAACGTATTTGCACCCTCCAGCTTTAGGGGAGTATTGAGAGTGGAGGTGTTACATAGCACGTGTGAAAATTTTGGAATAATGAGCTGGCAATTAGCTGTCACTTAGCTGAGTGATTAGGCAGTTAGTGGGAGCAATTACAGTTAATTATAACATGTAAATATCAGTTAGATAGCTTCAACACTTTGTCTTTATATAATTAATGTACTCTATACAATTGGAAATAATGAAAGTGAGAAAATGAATTCTCTCCAACTAATTCTCTAGAATTTTCTGTCCACCATTGTTGAACTCTCATCTTCATCTCTTATGCTTAAACTTCATTAATTGACATAAGCAAAATTTTGATTTATCCTCAATGTCTAGAAAAGACTCAATAGTCAATATGTGCAAACTTCCAAACGTCTAACGTTTTGCCTTCTGATCTATCCAGTATTTATGCTTTTGGAATATGAAAGCTTTGAACAGTGATAGCCATTCTTCTAATGTTTTCTCTTTCATTAATATGTGGGTCTTGATCATTTAACTGCATTAAGTTATTCTTTTATGTTGGCATGCATATTTTACAGCTTTTGTAATAAATTTTTACCAAAAAGTGAGGTGAAAAACCAAAATATTTGTAGAAAAAGATAAATGCTATTACTTGCCAAAGAGGGAGAGATATGGAAAGAATACTTATTACCCGTTCACTCTAATCTCATTTTAATCAGAGTGATCAAAGTAGAGTCCAATATTGGTGAGAGTTATTTTGTTATCACCAAGGTATGTACTAAATGAATCTTCACCCTTAATATGAGAGATTCTGGTTCGAGTTATGAGAATTAAGAATTTATGGTGAAGGCGCATTTTATAACCCCCTTATTGATTTACATGACATTTTTCTGGATTAGTCGAGTCATTATGAAAAGATTTATTAATTTGTTTTGTTGCTCTTTTCTCTACATACTTTTGAATAGTCATCCAAATCTCAAAATTTTGGTACCCTTCAAGTAAACATAATAGAATATAAGGTTTATGCATGGCCGGATTTTGGGTAAAGCTACTGAAGCCCATGCTTTAGGCCCCCATTTTTAAGGGGCCTCACTTTTTATCTTATATAATTTTTTTAATTAAGTATTTTTACTCTTAGTACAAATATCTTGGTAAAAACTGAAAAGGAAAAATATATATGTTCCTTAGAATTGGCCCCTAACATGTAAATGCAAAATTTATGAAAGAAATCAAGTGATTATGTCTTTTTCTCATTAAATATTATGTAAATCTTTCCACTTTCTTTCTTGGTTTCCACAATATTCAATTTTTTTCTCAAACGTTATTACTATTATATTTTTTCTTTTGTACCTCCAAAAAATCCTATTGTTCTGCATTTTTCGTCTATCAAGCTAAAATCTACCAGAAGTATATTGCGAAAGCAACAAATATTTATTTTCACGTCAAGTTAACGAATCGGGTTCTTCTATTCTAACTTTTTAGTATTAGTTTTCATCTAACATTTGTTTTTCTTGATATTTCAATAAGCATACATATATTATCCTTTTAGTATTTATCAATATTTAAATATGTTAAATATAAAGTATGAATCAGGTTGTTCAAAACTTAAGGGAAAAAAAGTTGAATCATTGATACAATGCCAAAAATTATACTCAATCAGATAAAAAGACTTGATTCTTTTTCAAATACTTATAATGCTTATAAAATTATAATATCAGTTTCTGTAACAATTGCCTTTGGCCGCCCTCGACCACAAACTAGAAACTTGAAAGAAGTTTTTTAAAACAAAAACTGATAAAATCTTACTTAAAATCAACCATGGCGCAAGAAAGATTGAATGGATTAGCTATATTACCGATTGAAAAAAAACTATTAGAAGAAATTTATAATAAAATAATTATTCATAATTTTGCACCTCAAAAAGCTAGAAAATTAGATTTTAAATAAATTATAGTATATAAGAAAAACAAATTGGAAAAAAAGTTAAAGGCCTCTTATGTCAATTTGGCTTTAGGCCTCCAATAGTGTTGAGCCGCCCCTAGGTTTATGCGTTGGAAATGAAAAAAGCAACTTGGACTTCATTGTGGATTGTATTCTGTCCGGCCTGCGGCATTCAAATTTCTAGATTACAACAAAATTGGCTCTTCCTCTCTCTAGCTATCCACTGCATTTTCTTGGTATGATTAAACTTTCAAAGCGGTGTTATCTGTAAGAACAATTAAGTTAAACTCTAATCCTTTTGAAACGCAAGATACCTGTTAAATTGAACATATCGACATCCATTGATGCCATTGAAGCTCGTCTCTAAAGAGGGGGGGGGGGGGGGAGAGAGAGAAAGAGAGAGAAAAGGATAGCTAAGAAGAAAGAGAATGGTTGTTAAGCAGAGATATTATTAGGAGAATTTTTTGTTCTGTATTTCTTATTTTTAATGTATAGTATTTGCACTAATATATATAAACACAAATTAAGTAACTGACTTCACCTCTATTGTGCTAACAACCTAACTATTCCACTAACAAAATGATCTTCTAGAAGAGTACTACTATAATAAAATGATGAACAACTATGTATTTCAACACTCCCCTCAAGTTGTGAATAAAAAATATTTTTCATTCCGAACTTGGACAAAAGGACCATGTGTTGCTGATGTCCCAATGCCTTTGTAAGAATATCTGCAGGTTGACATTGAGGGCAATATAAGTTGTTCTGATAATACCTTTTTGAATTTTTTCTCTAATAAAGTGGCAATATATCTCTATGTGTTTTGTTCGTTCATGATACATGGGGTTGGCTGCAATTTGTAGTGCAGTTTTGTTATCGCAGTGTGGCTCCATGGGTGACCTTATACTCACTTGCAACTCTTCCAACAGTCCATTCAGCCAAACTAGTTCATCTACGTACTTGCCATGCTCCTGTACTCTACTTCTACAGAGCTTGTTGAGACGGCGTTCTGCTTCTTAGCCTTCCAAGAGATGAGTGAACTTTCCAGCTTAATACAATACCCTGTCACTAACTTTCTTGACATAGGGCATGAGGCCCAATTTGGGTCAAAAAATGCCTGTATTTGTTCTTCACTTTTGCTGGACATAAGTAGTCCCAAACCTGTCTGCTTCTGAATATATCTCACAACATGCAATGCTACTTCATAGTGTGATTTTTTGGTTCATGCATGAACTAACTAAGATACTGGACTGCATATGAGATGTATGGCCTGGTAATTATGAGGTATAATAGCTTCCCTATTAGTCTCTGATAACTCCCCCTATCTACTAATGCCTCATCATGGTTGCCTGTGTTAGTGCAGTTATCAAATTCTATACTTGTGAGATTCAGCTTTTGTTCCATAGGTGTGTCTTTTGGTTTTGATCTTGCTAAGCTTATTTCTGAAATCATCTCAAGTGCATACTTCCTTTGTGACATAAGTATCCCTTCCTTTGATCTAGTAAATTCAATTCCTAGGAGTATTTTAGCTCTCCTTGGTCCTTCAGTTTGAAATTCTGTTGAAGTGAAGCCTTAGCCTGGTTGATTTCCACTAAATCATTTTCTGTTATCAAGATGTGATCAACATATACAAGCACTAGAATAAATTTGTTGTTGACCAGTCTAGTGAACAGGAATAGTCATGTTTGCTTTGTTGAAAACCGACAGTTGTGAGGACTTGAGTGAGCTTAAGGTTCCAACTTTTTTGAAGCTTGTTTCAACCCATAAAGGGATTTGAGTAGTTTGCACACTTTGAACTCCCCCTGGCTACCAAATCTGTGGGGTAGTGTCATGTAGACCTCCTCATCAAGATCTTCATTGAGGAATGTATTGTGCACATCCATTTGGAATATGGGCGAATGCTTCAATGCAGCAGTAGCTACAACAGTCCTAACAGTGGTAAGTTTAGCAACAAGTGAGAAAGTATCATGAAAGTCTAGGCCTCCTTGTTGTGTGTACCCCTTAGCAACTAGTCTAACTTTAAATCTTTCCACTGGCCCATAAACATTGTATTTAATCTTATACACCCATAGGGTGGCTGACCTTTTAAGGTTGGACCGGGCAACCTATTTATGATGTATGTTGTTGTGAGGGTACAATCCCCCCCAGAATCTTAATGGTATATGGGCTTGAAATCGTAATGCTCTTCCTATCTCAAGGATGTGCATGTGTTTTCTTTCTACCACGCCATTTTATTGTGGGGTGTGAACACAACTACTTTGGTGAACTATACCTTTAGATCTAAAGAGATCAGAACACGGAGAATTGAAAAATTCGTGTCCGTTTTCAAATCTAAAGACTTTAACAGAAGCAGAAAATTGCATGTGTACTAATTGAAGGAAATCAAGTAAGACAACATAAACATCACTTTTCAGTCTCAATAGAAATGTCCAGGTCATCCTGGAGTAATCATCATCAAGAGTAAGGAAATATTTGAGATCATTGTAAGTAGACACTCTATATGAACCCCAAACATCCATATGTACAAGACTAAATGGAGAATTTGATCTGGTTATACTATTAGAAAATGGTAGTCTAACTTGTTTAGCTAATGGACATATAGAACATGTATTAGGTGTTGATTTGGACACAAGATCCTTTATTGAGGGTATTTTCTGTAGAACTGCAATTGGAGCATGACCAAGCCTTTGATGCCACAAATCATTAGAATGTTTTTGGACTGAAGAAGCTATATGGTTTGAAGAAGGAACAGTAGAAAGAGAAACAACATGTGTGAATGGATTGAGGATGTATAGTCCACCCCTCTACCAATCCCCTTCACCATGTCGCTGAAAAGATCTTGAAACAGGCAGAAATCAGGATAGAAATTAACTGAGCACTGCAATTCTTTCGTGTATTTAGAAATAGATAGGAGGTTATACTTAAAGTCAGGTACATATATCACATTTTGTATAGTTTGTGTAGGGAAAATATGACAGGATCCAGTATGAGTGATCTTAGTGTTGTTTCCATTTGGTAATTTTACCTGGTTAGGTTGATTGTTTGGCACATTCTTAGGATTTAATAACAGGTTCAAGGATGAAGCCATGTGATTTGAAGTTCCAAAGTCAATAATCCAGTAACTTTTAGAAGCATTAGATATACCTGTCGTGTTTGTTGTTTCAGCTGGCTCATGTTCCTTGCTAGCAATTTCAGAATCTTTTGGTACTATTCTGCTGTAAACACTGGTACTGTTGGTAAAGACATCTTCTTCAGGTTCTCAAACTGCATTTACCCTTTATCATTCACGCTCACGTTATGAGCTGTAGGCATTTGATTTTGGTTCTCAAAACCACCTCTTCTTCTACTATCAAACCTAGAGTTGGATGGATATCCAATTAGTTTGTAGCAATTCTCTCTCTTATGGTCATTCATGTGACAATAGTCACAGTAGAGATTAGTGTTACGCTTAGGCCTGATGTTAGTTGCACTTGGTGCAGCTAAGGCATTGCTAATACCTTCCATAGGTCCACTTCCCAGAATGCCACTATGTGACATCGAAGTCCCACTCATCCTTTAGCTCTCTTCCTGTATGAGCATAGAATATGCTTGATCAAGTGTGGGTGTGTGGTTCATCATTAAAATCTGACTTCTTTGAGGTGCATAGGTGTCATTTAGTCCCATCAAAATTTTCATCAACTTCTATTGGCGTAGGAATTCAACAAACAACCTAGATCTCATACAATCACAACCAAGATACAGTATAATTGACTCAAATTCAGCCAACATATCATTCAATTTTGAATAATATATCGACGCACTGGAGTACCTTGCGTTAGACTACTTATTTCTCTGCTCATATGATAGATTTTTGTTGTATTTACCTTATCAAAACGTTCCTTGAAAGCTTCACATACCTTTTGTGCATTTGATGAATACACAATTCCTTTCCCGGCTCCTGAGCTACAGAGCTCATTATCCACGACTGGACAATGGCATTGCATTTCTCCCCCTGATGCAATCGAAAGCTATCTTCTATCTAGGTCTCTCTAGCACACAATCCATCTACAAACCCGACTTTATTCTTCACAAGTAGTGACATTTTCATCGATCTACTCCACTTCGAGTGATTCTCCATTCCAATCAGCAACTGTGGTACCATCGCCACACCTGGCGTATCTGACGGATGCACATAAAGTGGATCATTACAATCAAGTTGTTGAGAGCTTGCATGTGAGGTTCCGACTGTGTTCTGAGGTGTATTGACTGCTATTTTTAGTCTTATTGAAGGATTAGGTATCGAGGGTTGTTATTGCTAGTAAATATTTTTTTAGTAAAAAAGAATATAAACTCAACTTGTAAGATTTTATTGGGTTGTTGTTGCTAGTAAATATTTTTTAGTAAGAAGAATATAAACCCAACTTACGGATTAACTATTATTTATTAGCTATTTAGCTTGAGCTGTCCACGTTCACCCAATCGACAATTCCTTCAGAATAATATTCTACTAGTTGGAACTTATTGTTTTAACTTTTTACCTTTTTCATTAACTTGATAGATGTAGATGTACATACTTAAAAAGACCGAACTTACTTAAACTTTTTAAATACATTTACTCTGTCTGACAGACATAACCTTTAATAGTACATTAGGTTATTAACGTACGTATATTTTGAACTAGTAAATTAATTAGTTGCAGAAGCAGATGCACCATCACCTATTTTTCTAAGTGGCATATCCTTAGCAGCTGGAGTTATTGTTTTTTGTGTCTTTTTGTTGTAATTGTACGGCCTTGATGTTGGCTGGCTCCAGACTGTTTCTAGCCAGTTATCTTTAGTCAAATTATAATTTACTCCTTCATACTTGTGAATTGGATGCTTTTGATTTTGAAGATTATGTTGCAATTATTTGAATAATATAAAAACACACCAGTTAAGCCTTTTTCATAGATAATTGCTCATATGTTAAAATGCCTGAATTTTTAAATATGGTTCCTAGATTTTATATATAATAGATTCAATATAAACAAGATAGCAACGGCCTTCCACACAACATATTTTTGTAGAAAAGAAACGATAATGAGAAGGATAATTGCATGAATAGGTCTTAATGTTTGCATGTCTCTCAACCTCGCCCCCACCTTTTTTAAAATGGTTTTTCTTTAACCAGATAAAATACCAAACTTATATGAGATTTTTATGAATATATTTACTGATCGATAATGTGGTTGTTAGACTTAGGAAGTAGCACATTAGGTTAGGTTAATATGAATATCAACACATATTTGACCAAGTAAATTAGCTATACCTTACATTTGTTTTTTTTAATTGGCATACACAATGTAGCTGGATTTCTGGTTTTTGTGTCCTCTTTGTTGGAATTGTCTTTGCCATAGGGCTAGCTGGCTCCAGACTGTTCCAAGCCAATCGTGTTTTCCTTGAAGTTTGTGAATGGTCAATAATCCTTTGACACTGCTTCAACGGGTTTACTTTTGAGTTTGTTACTGTACTTTTTTTCAATAGACAATTTAACTGGTAGTATACTTACTAAGTACTATACTACTATAGTATTATTTGAACATATTTAATTGGATACGGAGTTTAAGGTAGAGTGAAGATTTTTAAATTGTGATGTAAAATGAGTCACATATATTTTGTGTGGCTATAAATCATTGCATAAAGGTAAATTGTTTTCAAATAGGAAAATAGATCGTTCATTTTGACACGGACTAAAAAAAAATATGTTCACGTAAATTAAAACGAACGGAGTACTATATATGTTATCTAACATTTGAAGATTAAGAATTAAGGGAATGCAACAAAATTCTCAAACGCAAGTCTCCTTTCACTTTCCAATCACTGCAATAGCTAAGTCAAGGGGAACTAATTTTCGTTAATTGACATCCTGGTAATGTGATCAGAGATTTTAAATGCCGAAATGTTTTTAGGATAGTGTATTGAGTAATTAAGGTTTTTTGTAATTTAGCATTTGAAGAACCTCCAGTGCTACTATGCTGTTCTCTCATCGAATCAGAGCAAGAATTCATAAATACCATTGAAAACAATCTAAGCAATAAAACCTTAATAGTGGAGTACAAATTAAAGTGAGAATACATAATACTTAATTATGGACTTATGGTTACATGTAAAAGTTTAAGTGCATGACACGTGTGATACATTCATCTATACGGTGTGAGTATCGAAAGATGTGAGATTACATTTTCTGGGTAGAACTCCTGTAGTTTCAAACGAGCTGGAGCTGGGTTGGGTATCGACGTCCAAAGTTTGGAATTTGAATCAACCGTCTAAAAATTAGGGATCTTTAAATAAATAGTCTGACATATTCATTCTTTACTTTTTCTAGTCATATACATAGTTTATACATTGATTATATATATAATTATATACATATATTGCATAAATTATGCATGTATTAACCTTCTCCAGCTATTTTTAGTTTATGCGATTGAGTGTGCTATTATTAATTGGGATTTTTTCTTTCCTATACCATATATGAAACCTTATTACAGAAAATGTGCATATTTTTATAATTACCCGTCATGTTTACATTTTTCCTACAAAATTTATACCATTCATTAAATACCCAACATTAAGAGTTGATTCCTTCCAAATTAGGCGCCTACAAATCTGAGACTAAATATTTGAATTGATTATAGCGACGTTAATATCTAATTTGAAACGAAAATCACGAATTAGACGTTATCTTCAATTTCAAATCAAATAATTCTGCAAAAACGCTGTTCGTCGATATTTTTTCATAATCAACAAACCAAAAAACCGACAAAAATTCAACAAATTCGAAATCAAATTGTAGCTACTTTGTTCTGCCATCTACTCTGTTCTTCGACTTTTTTTCTTCAGATTTCACTCAATTGTAGTGAAGGGAAGAAGAAGGAGCCGCTATGGCGGTCTGTCGTTGAGAGCTTTTAGAGGGGGACGATCAGCTTTCTTTTTTTTTCCCGCTAGGGTTACATGGGGAAAATCTGATTATAAAAAATGGGTCTCATCTCTGTATTTTTTGAGAAGAAGAAGGAATGGAGAAGAGGAAGAAAAGGGAGGGGAAAAACGGCCTGGTCTTAGGAATTAGGGGGAGCTGATTAAAATTGTTATGTTACAAATTATATGAAAGTCTAATTTTATGTTAATATCTACAAAATTCCTACATTTATCTACAAATAAACTACAAACCAGTTTAAGTATGTATAAAGCAGTATTTTTTTAAGGGTATCTATAAAATTACTACATTTATACTACAATTAAACTACAATCTATGTTGGAAAAAAATGTTGACTACAAAATTTTCTCTTCATCTACAAAATTTCTACAAATAAATTACAAATCAGTTTAAGTATTGTATAAATCTGTATTGCTTTTAAGGGTATCTACAAAATTACTACATTTATACTACAATTAAACTACAATCTATGTTGAAAAAAGATGTTGACTACAAAATTTTCTCTTCATCTTCAAAATTTCTATACAAAAGAAATTAACTAGCTTGTCTTCGAAGTTAAACACATATATGTACATTGATTCAGCATCATAATTCAAAAAACAGAAGAATATGTTTCTGAAGCACAATCTATTAAAGTCTTACATCACTCACTTCAAGCCCTATCATAAGAACTAGTGACTTACTATATGTAATACTAACAGCCTTCTTTTATAACCGTACATAATTCTCACGAGAGTGACAAAAAGCAAAAAAAAATATAAGAATGAAATAACAGTTGATTATCCCAACGGGGCCTTCACTTCAAGATTTGCTGAAACTGGTAGCAATGGGGATGTCTAGTTCAGTAAAGACGTAAGTACTAATAAATTCTCTAAAACCCTAAATATAAGTTTAATCTGGAGAGAAGAAGGGAGAAAGGAGAGAAAAAGGGAAAAAAATGGTAAAAAGAACGTGGGTATGGGTAAAAACGTGGGTGGGGTGAGGAGTTAGGAAAGAGAAACGTGAGATATATGGACACCTTTAATTAAGGAGTAAAAAACGTCCAATTTATTAGACCCTTAATTAAGTATGGTATAGAAATGATAATTTAGTATACTAAGTGTAATTAAATCAAACCTTAAACATGGAGGGTAATAAGGTTTCATATGTGGTATAAGAATGTAAAAATCTCTTATTCTTCTAAACATTATGGCTAGTTGAGGGCTCAACCCAAATCTGTCTTTATGGTGTAGATTGGGCTAGGATAGCCCAGTTATACATGGGCCAAGTGAGCCAAAAGGCCCACAGATCTTGATTTCATTATGTATCTCAAGAATGCTAGCTCGTGATTTCGAGGCCCATTGGTCATGCTGAATTGGATCAGATACATGAAGAATTAGCCCAAATAGCAATCCATTCAACCACTTAAACAAAAAATAGCTGGTGGAGGTGTAGCATATGCATAATTTATGCATGTGTATGATTATGTATAATCAATGTAAAATTATGTATATGGCTAAAAAGGTAAACAATGAATATAAACGGCTACTTGGGTAAAGATCCCTACTACATTTGAAAGGGAAGAGATGTAGAAGTTTAATTACGCCAAGCAAACTTGCACAATGTGACGATTGGTTGATAGCGTTGGAACAAATGAAAACCTAAATAGCGGTCAACCAATCACTTAAATTAAAGTAACCGCTCCATATATGATATATGTATAATTACTGCATATTCTATATAAATCAGTCTAGAAAAGATATAAATTCAGCCGGCTATTGTTGTTAATATCCCAATTAACCTAAATGGTCGCCTACCCAATTGCTTATACTAAAAATAGTTGCTGTATAATAATATATGTATATTACATGTACCATATATGTATAATCGTGTAAAATCAATGTATAATTTATGTATACTTGCTAGGAAAAAGTAAATGGTGAATTCGACAACTATTTGTAAAAAGAAGACACAAAACATAAAAATGTTAATATAATATCTGGTTCTTTTTCTTTTTCTTAATAAGTAATACTCACATACGTTATGTGAAAAATGTATAACTTAGTTTATGGGGACATTACGTATAATAGGATTACGGGTATTACTATTACATGAAGATAAATAAAATGTCAAAAGTAGCCTTCCTACCAGGGGCGGAGGGAGAGTAGAACCTACGGGTTCGGCTGAACAAAATAGCTTTAATTCAAACTATGTAATTTTTTTAAGAAATTCATTAAATATGTATAAATTATTAATTTAGAACTCAAAAACTTAAAAAGATTTAGAATCCCTAACCCATAAGTTTCAAATTCTGGCTCCGTCTCTGCTTCCTACATTAAACAATCTTATATCTTCTTTAAAAGGTAAACATATATTTATCAATCCATAAACTAAACATCTTAACAAGAAAGAATTTTTTGCATAATATATATGTTTATCAATCCATGCATTATTAGTGTCGCATGTAGCACTATTGGTGTTGTCAAACAGGGAAAAAAGAAGGTTATTTTTTCTTGAAGTAAAAGTAAAGGAGAAAAATAACGTAGAAGGAAAATATGTAATTATTTTCATGAACCATATAAACTTAACCGACACATGTTTCATCCATTGGTGGCGGACTAAATACAATAATAATATCCAGTTGACACAAAAGATGAGCCACATTCAGTGTCTATGGTTTAGGAGATAAACACAATAACTACTAATTAACACTTCTAAAATAAAGTTTAATTATCCTCTTTATTCTCAAATTATAATTTGCAAATTATTTTCTTTCTTTTGGAAGTTACTCAGCAATAGCCTCTGGGCTGCTCTTTGTAATTAGATATGTGAGCCCTTGATAGTGGGAAGATATGAATTTGACTTTATTAAAGAAAATTTATATGAACAGGATCATGTGCAAAATTTTCTAATTATGAGATTCTGCATTAATGAAAGGACATTAGTCAAAGCCTTTTGACTACTAACCTACCCCCAATTCTTTTGCTGGGAGTTTTTCAAAATTTTGTATTACTAAATTGGGATTTGGGGTTTTGTATGGTAGGATAAATACAAAGCATGTGATCAACTAGTAATCTTCTTCTTCTGTCCCTACCAAGGACTTAACACAAATCGTTGAAAAGGTCAAAAGATTTAATATTCTTAATCTCAGGATATAATTATAGCAAAAATATGTTAAGAAAAATCATTTCTTTTGGCCATATCACAAATGGGGATAAAAAGAAAAGAGTTATAGCAAATGGTTAAAACTTAAAAAGGATTTAACAGAAAAAACAGAGGGGAGGGGATAAAGTACAGATGACAAAAGCGATTGAAAACTATTCAAGTTTGATAGTATTATATTTTTGGGTAAAATAATTTAATGTAAAGGCATTGAAAAGGACCATGTTATATACTTTGTAAAAATTGGCCATATGCTATAGCCAATTTCTTCCTGAGCTGAGAGTCTATTGGAAACAGTCTCCTTGTCCCTATCGGAGTAGGGATAAAGTCTGCATAGGTATTACCCTTCCCAAACCCTACTTTATGGGACTTTACTGGGTAGTTATTATTGTTGTTGTTGCTATAGCCGGTTATAGCTGTACTTGAGGATTTACAACTTGTTAATAACTATCACACTACGAAGAAAGCTAAAGTTATTCGGTTACTCATCTGATCCATTTTACTTATATTGACTTTTTTTTTTACATGAAATAATATTCTTTTCAACACCAGGCCAATACAACAATAACAACAATAACCCAATATAATCACATAAGTGGGATCGGAGAGGATAGTGTGTTCGCAGACCTTAACTCTACTTATTCAAAATAGGGAGACTGTTTCCGTTTGACCTCGGCTAAAGAAGATAAAAGAGAACACCAGACTAATACAGAGAGCTTTATTCTTGAAAGAAAGCAAAAAACAAATTATTGTAAATCAAAATAAACTCCTTTTTAATTGACAGAAATAGATCACATTGAATTCGGGATGTGGGACGTGGATTGGTGAAAATATTATACTATGTAAAATTAAATAAATCTTTTCAAAATTTTATTAGTATAATTTTGCTAACTAATTTAAAAAAAACACGTATTCATACTACATATAAATGCTTTCCCTCCTATGCACAGAGACCAAAACGAACACACACAAACTCATCAGTGTTACAAACATTTTCTCTCAAGCTAGAATAAACTACGTACAAACACATTCATATAGTTTATGAAGTGCATGGCCAGCTTAGTTCATAAACCTTGTGTTTCGCCCATTGTTGTGATGATTGTCATGTTAATGGCTGCAACTGCAACTTGTACATCAAGAAATCATCATAGAGTTATATTCCCAACAGAAAAAACAAGAAATGCAGTGCTGATGACAACTGCAACAAGTGGGAGTTATCATCATCATCTTCTGGCTAAAAGAAGAGTGCCACCCTCTGGTCCAAGTAGGAGAGGTCACCGTAAAGTATTTCCTATTTCGTGAGGCTGTATATATATGCTCTACCGTTTAAGCATTTTCCACAACCAGAAGGTAGTGGTGAAGCAGTACTGTTGAGCAATTCATGTATTACTTTATACAGATTGACTTCTGTATTCCCGCACATTTGTAACATTTCTTGATGATGCAGAAGCTTGAAACAAAGAATTGACAGATTGGAATTCATTCGGTTTGACACACAAAGGTGATTTTTGTGTTTCTTTTTTGGGGCTGTTTTTTTTCCTTTCTAGTTAATTATCTTTACCTGATTTTCTTTTTTACTGTAATTAACTTTTTCCTTTTGGGATTGAGGTGGAGGAATTATTGATTTGGTGGTATAAAGATTCTCTCGAACAGTGTTTTCCTCCTAATTTTTTAGCATTGCACTGTTTTCCGCTAACTGTTTCAAAAGTAATTGCCTTTTTTCTTTGTGTCTATTCTTGTATATATATAAATATATTCTTCTAGTTCTTTTTATTTCCAAGTATATGAAAAGCTTGTCAAAATGGTTTTTGTCAGACAATTAAAATGTGAATAAGAAAACAATGCATGATGATAAGGAAGAGGAAAATTTTGTTACATTTTTACCAATGGTTTAATAAATGATTGTGCTTCTACTTTTACTAGAAAGTGCTTAGGTTAAAGTAAGGAGATTGATCTAGTATGGCCATAACATGTCTCCTTTCTTTTGGAGAAAAATGTTTTTACTTTGTCCAGACTTTCACTTATTGTACATTAATTGATATGGAGGTTGAGCAAAAACTAGTAATATATATATTTCCTATTATTAGCAAAATAAGATCTTCGTCCCGTGGGGTAGTCCAATTGCAAAAAGTTCAGCCGTCTGTATACTACAGCATAGTCTAGTCCTTTCAGTTAACAGTGAAGAAAGAAGAGACGCTACCTTTTACAAATTAAAAATTTAAGAAATACTAAAAAAAAAAGGACGTCAATAAAGTGGTAATAAATATGTGTGGATCTAGTGACGTTCACTTGTTGAATTATTTGGGGGGAAACAACATATATTTTGTATGTTATATATAAAAATTATATAAATTATATATATTTTTTACCGAATATAAATAATTTTTGGTACAAGCTAAAAATGAAAAAACCCAATTCTTTTTAGTTTAATCACCCGGCATCCAAGGTCCAATTAAAGAAAAACACTCTACCGCAAAAAAAAGAAGGTGAAATTCAAAAACAACCAGATTTATAAGTGATAATTGGAAAATAGCCACCGTTTCAAAAGTAATCGAATTTAGCTGCTTTTCATGTAAAGATAAATCTGAACGAAGATACTGTTCAAAATTCAGAAAATATTCCACAATAATATACTGGAGTTGCAGCATAATATACTGGAGTTCCGGTATAATATACCGGTTCAGCATAATATACTGGAAGTTCATACACATGTGCACTAATCTCCAATATATATTATGTTGGAACTTTCTGTGTGCTGGAGTTTCAGCATAATATGCTGAAAAATGCATATACAGGTGCACCAATCTACAGTTTATTATGTTGTGACTTTTCGTGTTGCAGCAAAATAGTGGCTATTTTCCAATAACTTTGCAAACGTTGGCTATTTTTCAAACCAATCCGAAAACTGGCTAGCCCGTGCTATTTTAACCCAAAAGAAAACTCCATTACCTTGTTGAGATATTGCCTTATAAGTTATATTTCCGCGGGAGCAAGTGCACTTGCACTAATAGCCATTTTTAGAGATGTTATTTAGAGATTAATCAGTACTTATTTTGTCCTGAAAGTTTAAACTAAAAATCTCAACTTCATGGCAATTCAGAAATTTTTTATCCCAACAAATTAAAATGAAAAATTATAAATCAAAACGAAATGACTAATTCCTAAATAATTGCCTGACGTCATTTCAACATATTTCCCCTTTTCCGTTCTTTCCCTCAGGGCGTCTTCCTCAACCAACAGAATTAAGAAAAAGAAAAGCAGTAAATAAGATGGGCGAAAGCAGAGTGGGGCACAGATATTTAAGTTAAGGTCACGAGATGATGCTGAATATATATACATCACTCGTCATCATTTATTGATGTCTATATATTCCTTGACTAGTATTTACTTGGTAAGAGTACACCCTATATAATTTGTATAAACCTATATCAATTAAAAAGATGAAAGAAGGAAAGACATAGTAACACATGTATAGGCCCAAAATCTGCCTTGCAATATTTAGGGTAACACATCATTAAGGAAATAATCAGCCGGGATTGGCCAGGGAATAGCGAGGTTTGTGGTAAAGAAGGCAGTGATGGTCGAGGTCGTGCGTCGTTGACAGCGCAGCAACAACTAATTTTCGAAATAAGATATTAAAGAGAATATTCTCTACACTTGTACTATTAGAGTTTGTTAGGGACGTGTGTCAAATAGATAAGGAGATAGGAAAAAGAACAAGAGTACGTAATATTCATTTGATAAGAACATTTTTTAGAAGAATAATCTCTCTCTTGTAAAAATAAAAAAAAGTTGTCTTTTCATCTAGATTCTTGCTCATAGTATTCCACACCTTTCCACTAGATCTGAGGATTAACCAAGCAAATCTTAGATCTATTTGTCACTTCTCATTCTCAGGAGAAACATTCGTTCAATCTATTAATTACTGGGTGAATCATTCCGCCTATTTAATTAAATGTTATTTATAGTTAGTTACACATTTATTATTACTCACACTTCAAGAATATTTTTGTATTTATTGCTACCAAACCATTACGGGACATGTTTCAATTTTCCGCATGTTTTTAAGATTTGCATTTAGAGTTATTATCTTTAACTAGACTTAACCTATTATTACATAAATTTAATAGTTTAGCCGAAATTACACTTTTGGGTCAAACAACACATAAGAGAAAGAACAGGTGAACATGAAAAAGCCATAAAACCCTTTCGAGCATTATTATTTATCATGACTTTACAAAACAGAAACTACGTAAATATCCAATTACTTTTCTGTAAATTTTTTGGTCTTTGAGTTTATGGATTAATATACATGCTTTGTCGATTTAATTTGTTTTTGGTCAAAAAGATATTTTCAAAATAATCAGATGCAGTTGTGAGTTGTGATTCAAACAGACATCCACAATGACTAAGCCCAATTATATTAAGGGCTTCCACAACTTCTTAGTATGGCTATTCTCAACGACAAAAGACAATTTTACACGCCATAGCCCAAGTATAGGCAATTCTCCGATAATTTTTATCTCATTCAGGTAAGAAGAACATATGGGATTTGTTATAGTAAAACTGGCAAGAATTTATGAGCTTTGTCAAGTGAAATTGGTGACGAAAATGGAGAAGGCATCATCAATGGAGGAAATCATATATGGGAGAAAGAAAAAGTAGAAAAAAGAAAAAAAAAGAAAAGAGAAAGGTAAAAAAAAAAGGCACTACTAATAAAAAGGAAATATTGTTTATACTGCACTTTAGTACAATTAACGAAAGAATTAATTAATTTGGATGGATTCTGTTTCGAAAAAGGGCATATATGGACCAATTATCTGACATCAAGGGCATATATGGGCTAAAGTATTAACGAGGGACAAATGTGCTCAATTTCGTATAGTACAAGGGTATATGTGGGCCAATTATTTAACAATAAGGACATATATGTGCTAAAGTATTAACGAAAGACAAACGTGCTCAATTTCATATAGTATAAGGGCATATTTGGACCTTTTCCGATGTAGTCACAATGCACAAATTATTGAAGTTCAGTTATTATCTTCCAATTTTCCATGCCAATAATTCTACAACTTCAGACAAAACTGTCGGAAGTTTGGAATTACTAGGCCTAACTTCAGACAAAAAATAGGCCATATGAAGTTAGCGCTGCTCCTAAATGAAGTTAGACTCATAAGCGTGTATCTAACTTCAACTCTCTCGTGTCTGAAGTTGACTTAAAGCGGTTATACTTTTAAACATTTAGGAACTTCGGCTATGAATCAAATATCACAAACTTTATTTTCCTTCTTTGTATATTTAATATATAAAATTATAAATATATTTTTCTATAATTTATTATTATCTTTATATCCAAGTGTCTAACACAAAACTAATTATATTATTTATATATCATAATGTATAATACATGATAAAACGTGTACAACAAAATATATATCACAAATTTATTATCCTTCTTTGCATATATTAAAATGTGTATAAAAAATTTGCTTTCCTTCCTGTATATCTCAGTATATAATATATAATTTCTTATGAATAGACACACATATATGTATGTTAGGACCTCGAGGAATTGTATGCACATTAATTTGTCGCTCTATATTAGAGCTTCGCCCCTCTGTACTTGATGGGTAATGCAGAGTAAACCAATCGTAAAGTCAATCCACTATTTTAATCTCATTTGGAATCCAATCCCGTAAAGCACAACGAACAAGGAGGGGGGAGGGGGAGCAAACGGTGAGGAGAATAAATAATATAACTAAGTTTTTAGAATTTAGCTATATAATACCAATTATTTGGGACTGCCTTTGGCAAAGCCTCATATAAGGCTAAAAATAGCCAATTCATCTTATATGTTGTCATCATGTGTTTATATATATATCAGCTATTGCCCCCGCTTTCCCCCGAATATTGAAGAGTGAAGACGGTAGAAAATTTGAAATAAAAGTCACGAGATAATGGTGAAAACGTGTAGCATACTTCTTTGTCTTCTAAATTATGTCTTATATATTTATTGCAACAAAGAACTTTGAATGCGGTGTTGTTTCCCTTATGATTTTCCAGGGAATGAGCTAGGGCATCATATGTCACTCTCAATTTCCAGTCAAACAAGATGAAGAAGAAGAAACTGTCTTAATTTTGAATTCATAGTACTAGCATAGCATTTACTTTGTCACAAGCTTGTGAACTTGTAGATATTTATTTTCTGTCCACACGTGCGGTCCAACTTTAAATTTTCAAAGATATTGTTCTTATGAATGTTCAACATTAATTTACTCGTTAGTGCCCATTTCACATTTTCAGGCATCTTTGCACGGAATTTTCTTAACTTGACTGCATTTTAATTGCAAATCGTAATCATTTATACGTCATATTAGCTGGTTAAAAGAACATTGGATTTAATATTTGAAAGGGCTCGACAATATGGGTGGCATGTCCCTTGAATTGCAATAAACTTGTATAGTGTGTCTCTCTGTGTACCTCTTGGAGGAATATGGTTTGCATGTTTTCTTTTGCATTTGTATCTCATAGCCTCAGCATATCAAAGAATTGCCACTAGTATTATACATTATATTCTTTTCTTTTAACCGCAAAAAAAAAGAAGTTAGAAAGAGAAAAGATTACACCGTGAAATATCTCCAATATATCATGGTTAAAAAAATAAATACTTTCGAGAGCAATTAAATTTGGCCAACCATATTTAAATCTTCCTTTTTAATCCTATTTTTTAAAATTTACCTTTTCCCACTTTTTCCGGATTTTATTCATCGTCCAAATGTCCTAAAGAAATGTAATAAAATAAGGTTAGTTTTGTTTAATTTTGAAGTTGACAAAAATGTCACACCGGAAATCAGGCTAGGCCCAAGTGTGAGATACATTCTATTTTCTAGTCAAAGTGATTTGGTCATTTGAATACTTAACCTTATCTAAAAAGGGAAATTGTGATATCTCTTTCGGTTCCTTAACAGAGTCTAAGTGTGGCAGTCAAGTGTAAAATTCTCATTAAAGGCCATGATAAGTGGCTAATCTATTTGTTTAATTTATTGACCCTTCAACAACTAACAACTCCATTTTGATACTATAAATTGTCCATATAACATGTTGCCTTCTTGGAAGCACCATCTACTTTGATTTTAATTAGTCAATCGAAAGGCAAAAGCTAGGAAACATATATATTGGCACTTATTGTTGTTACATTCTTATGACGGATCCCCTCCTTAATTAAGTGAAAGAGGCCAATACGTATGTAATTAATTAAGAGGTCTAACTTATATTAATGGAGAGGTATCACTCAATTTACATTTATGTTGTCAGATATACTAATGTTGATATTAGCCGAGTCATGAAATTAAATACCTCTCATTGTAACATAATTCTAAATCAAAGGTATATTGATCTATTGGTGATTTATTGTTTAAATCCTTACTTATTTGTGTACGGGTCAAAATCTCTCATTATAATACTTAAGTCAAGATAGCATTAGTGAAACATTCTCAGGCCGCCACATGTCAGCAAGGACGGAAGTCGAGGAGTCATCAAGGATTGACGCCGAGGTCGAATACCTTTTGACGGAGTTATAACGGTTAATTTCAAGATATGAGAGAATATTCTAGTGGATATTCTATGCACTTGTACTATTAGGGTTTCTAGGAACATGTTCCTTATAAATACAAAGAGACACAATGATAGATGATATGGGAAATTCATTTGTAAAATACACTTTGATTTTATAAAGAGAATATGGTCTTATTACAAGCCTACAAAAATAACTTTTTCACTAAGATTCTTGTCCACACTTTTCACTGGATCCGAGAATAACTCAGATTTTCAAAGGTTAATCCATCATTCATCACTGTCAGAAAGAACATCCTTGTTTTCATCCTTTCTCGGGTGACTCATTTATTTTATTTACATAAACGTCATTTATTGTTATTCATTACTATTTAATGTTACATTACTTCCGTTTGAGTTCTTCAAATTGTCATTACTGTGCACAGTCATAACTTTCCAAATAGATCTATGTGCTATTTATCATATTAGCAAAATTTTTGTCTTTAGGATATTATTATTAATCAAGATTAAAAACCTTATTTATATATATCTAATTAGTTGAACAAATATCTATATTTTTGGTCAATAATTTGCACATCCAAATGGGTTTATGTTGATCAAAATGTCCTAAGACGTAGTTATTTAACAAAAATACTCGTTTCTTGTAGTTTGTAAAAGTTTAAGCTTTTAATCATCCCATTAACAACATCACCAAAGCCACTCGAATGATAAATTAAGAATTCTCTAATTGCGCTGGACTACAAAAAAAATTAAGTGAAAAAAGGAATCTTCTACCCAGTTTGGATCTAAAGTGTACTCCCTCCGGTCCAAAGTAAGTGATTTTTAGTCTTTTTGTATGGTTCAAAATGTGTAATTTTTTCAAATTTCAAGAATGAATTATTATTTTTTTCCTTACATTGCTCTTGGATTAAATAGTGTTGGAGTATGTGTTATGAGTGTTTATGTGAGATAATAAAGGTTAATATAGTCAATTTCATTGCTAATTAAGGTTAAAATGTGGATTTCTTAATCTGTGTGAAAATATCCAAAAAATAACTTATTTTGGACCGGAGGGAGTAGTAATTAGTAGTACTATTTTATGATACTCTATCCGGTCCAAAAATGTGCTTTTTTGGATGTTTTCAACCTTTTAACATTAATTAGCAATGAAATTGACCATATTAACCTTTACAATCTCACATAAACACACCTAACACATATTCCAACACTATTTTTACTCCAAGAATAATGTTAGAAAATAATAATTAATTAATTTTTAAAATCTGAAAAAATCCACCAAAAAAAAAACTAAAAAAACCATTTATTTTGGATAGGAGGGAGTAGTTGAAATGCTAATCTAAAAACTAAAAAGTCAGTACCTCAATAACTGATACACCTTTCACTCGATTCGGAATTTGCAAACCCACGTGCATCGACACTTGGGTTCATCTCACAAGTCACAATTGAAATCCATCAATTTCGTCCCCATTTACTTTTTCTTTACATCTGTTAATTTGGTCCTACAATTGATTAAAAGTTATT
Source organism: Nicotiana undulata (assembly GCA_005239495.1). Classification (NCBI taxonomy): domain Eukaryota; kingdom Viridiplantae; phylum Streptophyta; class Magnoliopsida; order Solanales; family Solanaceae; genus Nicotiana; species Nicotiana undulata. The sequence goes on from ML262050.1 coordinate 58,736, forward strand.
TAATATAAATAATTTATGTAGCTTTTGTTCCACAAATATAAAACTTCAATAGGAACGTATTTTCTAATCCATTAAATCTATTAGCGGAGAATTTTAGAAATTTTTTATGAGATAACTTCAATTCAAATAAATAGTAAATTAACCCTGCTGCTTACTATTAATCCGTAGTTTCCTTGTATAGACCACTCAAGCAAAGTCTCATTAATCCGTAGAATTAACATAATATCTAATTTGCAATAGAAAGTCAAAAATGAATCCACGTTTCTTCTTTTCTTTTTCCCTTTTCTCCACTTCTTTTTCACGGTCTAAAATTAACTAAAAGTTCTTTGCATGTTTTGCAATATAATGAATGTGCTAATCCCTCTAAGAGAATTATGATGGGAAAGTCTAAATAAAGCCAAGTAACATAATTAATGTTCTAACTAATTAAGCTAAAATTTAAACCATTCTTTCTGTGGTAGAATCTTGATTAGTGTTGGAATCAAATTTTCCAACTTTTAGGCGGCTCATTGTGACCTTTCAAACACTTGATTCCACACTACCTCCCCCTTTCCCTCAAAAGAACAAAAGAGAGAAGAAGATCTGCAAATGGAAATTCCACCGCTCAAATGGCCATCATTCATACCCCCCTCCCCCCCAAAAAAAAAACTTCCCAAAAAGGAAAAATCTTTAATAACTGATAGAATGAAGTTTTAAAGTAAATGATTAGTCGTGTTGTTAATTTCATTATTGACAATCAAAACTCAAAATTTACGTACAAAATTAAAAAGTATTAGGGGGTGGGCAAAATGGGAATTCTAATACTTAATGCACGTAATATTAAAAAATATTAATTAAAAATAAAGTCAATTTTATAACAAATTCATAAAAGGCTTCTCTGCTTATACTTTGAGGGACTAAATCATAATTTGTTGGGGTGTACAAACACAATCAGAAAATCATACCAAACCGAAAAGTCAAATCAAACCGATTAAAAAACTCGACTAGGTTTGGTTTGATTTGGTTTGGTATTGAGTAAAAAAAACTCGAACCAAACCGACATATTAATATATAATAGTTATATATACTTTTAAGACTTTTTATATAATTTTCTTTAAAAACTGTCTAGAAATATTTATAATTCTCTTATGGGAGCTAATATTTAGTTAAATATGAAGTGCTCCATATTCATTAACTTTAAATAATGGTGGTATGATCACTTTCTTATCAAGTAGTGAAATGCGTCAATCTCTTTGTTCTTTCGTGTTTATATGTCAAGATCTATTAAATTCTTATACCTTTTTCAATTTTTAAACGGTATATCGATAATTTAAAATCAAATAGAACATATCATCATATAGGTTCATATTTATTTTGAAAGTGTACATCAACATAAAATTATTGTCAGTCGACTAAAAAATAACTATCACGTGTTACTAAGAAAAGTCTTCCATACGAATATTTTAATAGATCATATATTTGTCAATTTTTTAATTTTTTACTAAACATATTTTTACTTATAAAAAATTTAACAAAGTAAGATTGAAATAATATTTATATAACAAAAATCCGAAAAATTCGAGAAAATCAAACTAATCCAAACCGATATAGTTGATTTCATTTGGTTTTAATAAAAACTGATCCAGCTCTTACTAATCTGGAAAGGGGAACTGATTTTAAGGCAAAATTAGGGGAGGAAAACAATTTTCATCCTTTCTTGTTTAATGACCAATTTGGCATCAAGAAGTCATTCACTAGTTCACTTGCACCTTTTACTTATATTATATAATACTGGGAAATCGTATTATTAACTAATCTTAGAAATATTTTTTTGGTTACCAGATTAATTAGATTAGAATAGATAATTATTATATTTCTTATAGATTTTGATGATGTGAAAAAATGCATATTAAGTTAAATTCCATATTCAAAGTATCCACCTTTTCTGTATTTTGTTTTTCCAGGTAAGCGAATAACACCAACAAACGCAAAAAAAGAAGAAGAGAGAACACCCACCTAGAGGGAGGGGTGAAAAATTGGCCGTCTAAAATGGAAATAAAATTCTTGAAGCATCTTGCTTAGCTAGCTAGCTCTTAATTGTTGCGTAATGTCACGGTCCTATGGCCCTTAAAATTGCACCATATATAAAAAAGCTCAGATTATGACCAAAAACCTTTATGAAAAGCTAAATCGACTATATACTAGCAATCTAGCCAAAAAAAGGTACTATTTAATAACGCGTTTTATTTTCCCCTTTTTTGCTTCGACACTTTATGTTTTTCTTCTGAAAGAATATTCACTGAAAATTTAGGAAAATCCGTCCATTAATTCCATAAAGCCGAAGGGTTAACATGTGCAAATTCAAAATTTAATTAATAAAAGGTGGAGTAATTTAGTAGTCATAATTCTCGAGAAAGTCAGATTTTCCACAACGAAAGCCACGTATACTTTGATTGCTACATCAACCACATGTACAATGACCAAATTAAAGCCTTATGACGACTTTAATTTTGTTTTTATTTCATGAGAAATTAATAATTGTCAATTCGAGCACACCCAATAAGACTAATGAATAGAGAGAATAAAATGGATTGAATTGAATATAAAGAGTAGATTAGTTGTAAGCACCTCTGTAATAGAAAGAAAAAAAAAATAGTACTCATTTCATTTCAATCCAAAAAAATAGAGACTCGTGATCCATGATATGTTTTTTTATTTCAATTAGATATAAAAGAACCAATGATTAAATCATCGGCTAACAACAAAAGAAATTTGAAAGTATAAGATGTTTACAACTGATCCTAAAACAAATCAAATAATTAGAAGAAATAAACTAGAAAAATCCTATGATCACTCTCCAGCTATACATTTCGAATATGCTGTGTTTACAATTCCTGGCCTAATTCCATCAAGAAAATGAATTCAAAATTTAAAAAGGAAGAAAAACTCCCACAAAAAGAGCTCTGACCGCGTGCCTGTTATTAATTAGTGGCCTACTCCGGGGCTGGGAACTGACCGGAGTATCCTATCGATGGCTGCCAGGTGGCGAGCGATGAGTTTTACGTCGGTGGTGTAAGAGTGACCTTTCTTGCTAGGTGTAGAAGCTGGGACTCTGCCTTTAGGAAGTGCATTAAGATATAACCTATCTTCCAAAGTTGGTGTTTTCTTCACTTCATGCAACTTTAATAACTTTCTTGCTTCTGTTGATGTAGAAAAAGAAGCTAAGACCAATACAAACATCAACAAAATGGATGAAGAAATCTTTGAAACAGTCATATTGATTATATGTTTTGCAAAGAAAATGGTAAGTTTTTTGAGTGTCTGTTGTTGTTTTGGTTTTTGAAGAAAGAGGAGATGAAGAAGGGAAGGTGTAATGAGAAGAGAATTGAGAAAGGGGTTGGTTGAGTATATATGTATATATATATGGAGTTGGAAAGAATTTGTTTATTGAAAAAGAACGCGTGACGCCTAGGAGAGAAGAAGAGATCGGACTGCGTGGAGATCAAGTTAGTTGGGCTAAGTCAAATTCCAACTTTTTTTTCTTCTAAATAGTTGCATTTTTTTTCTTTCATGGGGACCCTCAGGTTTTTCATTTTTTTTTCTTTTTCTTTGTGTGTGTGTTCAATTTTCCTGTAGAATAGTGGGAGAGAGAAGAAAGCTGGAGCGTGAATTACAATATGATGTTGATATAGGTGAGATTTTTTTTATTCTTAATCATAGTTCGCGGGTTTAAAATTTAAAATATAAACATGTTACCCTCGTACCGAGCTTATAGAAATTACAGGACTAATGAATTTCAGATCCAAAAAAAAATACATGTATAAGAACATGACTTAACGACGGAAATTCTCCTATTTCCTGATAATTTTTATTGAAGCAAATTTACATAGTTACACTTCTTGTTTCCTTTTTGGACCCCTTTGGTTCCTTTTTCAATTTCCTTGTAGTGTGAGGTGGGAAAGTAGAGGGAAGAAAGCTAGTTAGAGAAATAATTTGTCAAAAATGAGAAACATGGTTTATCAGGTGAACCAGATAAAATTAAGAAATAAGCTTATTGAATGTGGGAGCAAATCTGAAGATTATTTACGGTGAAACTTTTTTTCCAATAAATATTGTTCTGAAATGATTTAGAATATAAAGACTATAGCACTACAATTTAGACTTTTTGCCCTCTATTTATAGCACTGGAATATATGCGTTTTTCTCCTTTAGTTTGTTCTAGTCTAATTAATTCATCTCTAGAAAAGGATAAACTTTAAAATTCCGAAATTTAATTGGAGTTAATTATATGTTTAGGTGGAAGATTAGGGCGAGACGTGGATGGAGAGTAAAAATTGTTCGGTTTTAGTGTAACGGGAATGTGGAAAAGCCACGTAGAAGAGTCATTAGGTGAAGAGTGAGCTAAGCCGCCGGCCAATTTTCAATCGAATATTTTTAATATATGGTGTACGTAGATGGTATAAAAAAAAGTTCCATTAACTGCATAATAATAAGATTAGAAAATACAATTTTAACAACTTCCGATCTTGTGATAAATAAAGGATTATCTTAATTTCTTTCAGCAAAAAATAGATGAGTTTTGCTGCTTTTAAAAGAGAAACATTAATGCATCCATGAAATTGTAGGGTCTAGCTTTTAGATGGATACCTAACACCAAATAGTGTTCTTACTCCATCAACATGAAAAAGGAACACTTATAACCAGTTATTTTACTGGCTTTTGCAAAGTGCATTGAAAATCCATTTAATTTGTAATGAAATTTCAATTTTGTGAAACCCCACGCTAGAAAAAATGGCATCACATCAAACTTTGGCAACAAATTAGTTATATGCCACGTGCTTATAATATTACTTACCCATGATAAAATAAAATTTTAAAAGTAGGAAAAATGGAGAAGTTTTTCTTACAGCATGACGTTTATAAAAAATAAATTTACGTCACCAAACATCATTAGCAAGCCCACGATTAAGTATCCTAGAAGTCACATTACCTATGAATTAAAGGACCATATGACATGCTGGTATTAGGTATCAAGGGATATATCATATAGCCAGATTAAGGCCTGGAACAACAGAATCCAAATTACATGACCAAAATTAGTTTCTGTTAGAGGGAAAATGGTGTAATTGTAACAGTACCCCGTTAGTCATATTGTCGGTTAGGAGCTTAGGTCTCACGAGTTTAAAGTGCGTCACTAAGGTCTAAGACTTGTTAACTTATATAACTAACATCCCTAGATGTGGGACTCTGTCTAAAGTCTGGGGTGTTATATACACCCTCTCTTATGGACTCAGCATCCTCGCTCCCACCATCGACAAGTAGTGACGAAGCTAGGAATTTTTCCAAGGGTATTCACATTTAAAAGAAGTAAAAAATATTCCGACAAAGGGTGTTCAATATGTGTTATATACCTCTAAAACATAATATTTTAGTTATATACACGGTGTAATTTTTCGACGAAGGGTATTGACCACCCTTGTGACCATGTGGCTTCGCCACTGTCGGTAAAGCCGACACAAGAGTGGCCCTGATATCATATGTAACAACTAAGTTCGCTAGTGATATTGTCTGCTCTAAGCTTATGCTTTCATGGATTTAAAATACGTCACTCGGATCTAATGTTTGTTAACTTATATACCCGACCCTCTTGTGTTAGTTTGTCAATGTGAGACTCTATCTAAAATCTGGGTTTTACAGTGACTTAGCTATCACTAATAATAGATGTTACAGCTTCAGCTAGCTACGTTAATATTTCCATGCACCAACCTTGTTAAATACTTCAAGCTAATATTGATCCAGTAGAGATTCTATATATTTGCATTACGTCAGAATTTATTATTAAAAAAAGTAGCAGGCATAGTGCTACTCTGTATTTACAAATTTGTAAGAATAAGTTTCTGCTTAACATATATAGTAAAATTTCACTTTCAATTTTCTTATATTTGTATTTCTAGTTAAAATTCTAGGCAAACATTCACAGTAATTAAGGTCTAAATTCTTATGAGTAGTTGCTTGGAATGTACATTTTGCCAATTTTCAATGCTCACATGGGCAAATCCAGTATGAATGTCAACAACAAGCTCCAAATCCTCCTCAGTCAAAGGCTCTCCTCGATTTCTGTCTTGTTTTGGATAATAGTCTGCGTATTGACTTTAGGGCATTTCTGCGAAGATTAAGGGCTGAATCTTTTTCCATTTTCCATTTTCTTAGATCATGCCTTTGGCCAATTTGTTTGGAAGTACACTCAAAATCAATGATTTCTCATTTCTACCCCTATGGCAATTTCACAATTATCACAAGGAATGGTTGATGCTAGATATGTCACAAGTATAAGCTAAGATGTATAGTTATACAAGAAAGTCTAGTAGTTTAATTAATTCTTGAGATTTCGTACCATAATGACTAGACCACTCAGCAAGAAAATTCTTACATCCTTACTTAATGGGTCTACGTACCAACATGAATTCGAACTATCTGTTGCACAAAAACTATATCAAACTTTTTGTTAGACCAAATAATGAAAAAAGCAGAGGGTAAATCCTAGTCGAACCTAATTAACTCTAGATCAAACCGTAATGAACGTGAACACCGAATAGAATCAAGCTTGCATAGCTCTTTTGATATTTACAAAAAGGTACCAAGTGTGAATGATAAACTTATATCTTTGATACATTATCCTATACTTGTAAGAATGAAGGTAGGAAGAGTACTTCTTGATAAGTATTGGATCGATTGTTACTCAATCAGTTGCAGAGGCTCTTAGGGTTTTCTTCCTAGATCTCGGATGTTCTCCTTGTTGGAGACTCTCTTTCAGTCTACTGATCTAGTGTTCCGATTTCTTCCAACTACCTTCATTTCTGGTCTTCTTACCTCTTATTTATACTTCCCATGTTCCCGTTTATCCAACGGTCCTTAACCAGCGGGTTCTCTCCTGATTATATTTTTTTGTTATTCCCCTTTTGCTTCACGGTAGGCGCTCCACCATATAAACTCACCACTGGCTCGGTCTCGGATATGGCCGAGATGCTTATTGAGCTCGTGTCTTACAAACGTGGGCATGGCTCAGTCGACCCCATATGCTTCCTTTAGCGTTGACCTTCATGGGAAATTTTTGACCCATATAGTTAGTCCCTCCGCCCGTTGAGGTCGCCTCTCGGCGAGTTCGATGGGCGGACTATGCTAATTCGAAAAGAGAAATATGCCCGCCTTGTATCGGGATGAGAGCCTCATGGCGAGATGGTGATATTACGATCCAGGAACCGCATCAGGCCATCACATCGGTTCAAAATGGGACTGTCACATCAATCTCAGAAGTCATCAGTGTGGGTGTCATTATGACGCATGATCCTTAGGCGGCGTATCGTTTCTGTGCCTTTTCGGTTTTCCTCCTTTAATTGACGGCTCTTGGCTTTCCCGCTCCTGTCATATGTAACCCTATAAATAGATGGGAGTATTTCATTTAAATGTTACTTTTTCAACCATCTTTAAGAAAGAGATTTAGCAATACTCTTTCCTTCTCTAATTTCTCGGATTTCCACTTTTGCCTGAATTTGTGGTAATCACTGGCCTCTCTCTTCACCGCTTTCGTCTCTTTCGATCGAAACAATAAATGGCTGGTACTTCTTCTCATTTTGACATGGTTATCGGTGCTCCGGTGCCAGAGGATGACGTATCCCTTCTTGAGGAGGGAGTAGAGGTGGTGGAAGATGAAGGGTTCCCGATGGTTTATGAGCTGGTTCCTCGTCCCAAGAAGATGAGGACTGATTTTAACAGCCCTGCCGGGAACGAACCGACGCCCGTTCTTTGTACCATGGATGAAGCCGCGATCACGACGCTCAAAGCCAAGTGGGGCATCCCGGCTCGCATTGAAATGGTGTCGGCGGCTGGCGACATAGTGCATTTATACCGCCCGGGATACTGCGCGTTCTATGCGTATCCCTTTTTCGTTGGGTACACACTTCCTCTGCCTTCTCTGGTGGGATTTTTGTCGATTTATGAAGTGTGCCCGGCTCATCTCTCCCCATATGCGTACAAGCTATTCCTTATGTTGATCAAGTTTGCGGAGCTGGCCGGCTAGGAAATTTCCCTTGGGCATATGCTTTACATCTTTGCACCTCGCTTTCTTTGGGGCATGATGACTCATCTGCGCCATCGAGGGACTAAGAGCTTGGTGGTGAAGATGGATGATAAGGCTAATCGCGGTTTTTGGGAGGAGCATTTTTATGTGCGAACGGAGCATCTTATTTTTATGTGCGAACGGAACATCTTGTCCAGAGACGTGGAACTTTGCTCGTAATCTTTCCTTTGCTTACTTCGTGTTTTTACTTAGGGCGATCGCCGACCGTCTCACTGTCAACGACTTGGTTGAAGGTTTCTTTTGCTTTGCCAGTTTTTTTTTGTTTTTGCAGTGGAAAGGTTACCTCCCCCGCTAGTGGACGACATCCGCGAGTGGGTGGGCGCAATCCTTCCCCACACGGTCAGAATTCGCGAATGGGCATCCTTTCATGATAAGTATGGGCGCAAACCTCTGATTGGTGAGTCGGCTTAAAGTTTTATCTTTGATCTCTACATCATTCCCTTTATCTCGTCGTTATGAGAGCTAACCCTTCTTATTGGCAGGTCGGAGAGGGGCGAGAAGTTCCAGGGCTCCCCCACTAGCATTCTGTTAGTCGGTGACCTTTGTCCGGGCCGCACTGATAGTTTCTATGGGCGAAGGTACGGGGATCCGGGCTGCTAGTAGAACCGCGCCTGAGGCCAAAACTGTGTGTTTGGAGGTCGCTCCCCAACTAGAGATTCCGGTTCCCACAGTTCACTCATCGGGCGAATCCTCCCTCGTCGGTGGTGGAGAGGCCCCGTCGAAGAGGCGAAGGGTAGTATTAGAAGAGATCCCTGTAGCTGAGACGTCCTTGAGGGGAGACCCTGCCTCGACGGTTCCTGAGGTCGGGGACGGGGCCGACCAGGAGGCGAAGGTGAGGCCTATGGCGAGCGCTCGGGAGGCTATTGTATCAGAGGCACGGGGTCCCGAAGTTGTCGTGATCATTCATAGTAGACCCTCATCATCCCGACAGAACCGTACCCCTTCTTCGGCTGAAGAGAGAGGGAAAGGCGTCATGGTCGAGGACTACGATAATGAATCCGATATCGACCCCGAGTACATGAGGATGTTCGAGGAGGGATTTACCGGGACTATGGTAATGGCGGAAAGGCCTTCTCGTATACTTGAGATTCCATCGGATATTAACCTGCAGCAGTACATAGTGGAGTTAGTGCCATTAGTTTGATCTTCTCTGTTCTGCCGCTGAGAGTGGAGCTCTTCAGACGGTCAGTGATTCTCAGTTTTCACGTGGTGTAGCCGCGATGGGCTTAAGGTTAAGTTCATTTACCATCTTTGCTTTGTGACCCTTTACCTTTACTAATCCTTGTTCCCTCTTTTGCAGACTTACATGCTGGAAGTTGAAAGTGCTCGTAGGGCTGAGACACGGGCCAAAAACTTTCAAAAAATGGCTGAGAAGTATCAGCGGTGTCGTAACAGATGAAGTGAGTTCCGTGAGCGGCTTAGAGCGGGTGCCGGTACCCAGTCTACCAGAGTCTACCAGGGTGTCGCCACTTGCATGAGCTATGGGTTTATGTTGAGGCCCTATGAGACATATACAAGGGTTTGTGGGAGGTGGGAAGTGTTTCTGAGGCTGCCTTTGAGGGCACGCGAGGATCGTGTCAATTGTGGCTACGACCCCACGTCGTTGGAGGTTGGTGGGAGTGCTGATGTTGAGGATGGGCTTCCTGATGACAATGATGATGAGGACGTCGGTGGAGATGACGCTGAGTGAGAGCGTGTTGCAGCTTTCATAGTTAGCTTTCCCGTTTCTTTTTTTATATATGTTCTTGTTTATTTTCATTTATTCCCCTTTCCCCTTTTTGTGGGCCTCTTCTGGCCTTTTGTAAGGTTCAGTTGCTGCGCGTGTATATTTTAATGGAATGATTGCTCTGCCTTTATTTGTGTATATCTTTTTGGTTTGTTTTCGATTGCTTTTTCTTTCGCTGCATACTTTTGTGTTGACCTTCGGACTTTATTGTGATGAGTCCTTGATCCTTCTAGTTGGGAATATGACCCTGCCCGACTCAAGCGGGGTGCTCGCCTTGTGAGTCCGACTACGGTCACTTTGAACCTGCGACTCCGGTCGAGGCCGAATGTTGATAATTCGAGCGATGTCGAATGTTACTGTAGGGTGTGAAGTTGTGCGAGAAATGTTGCATATTGTTTTGTTCATTGGGTTCATTGGAGGATGTTTGCATATTTTGTTCGACATAAGCATTTGAGGAGTTCTCCATCTACCTAGTCTTTTCGGTCTGGCTGGAGTAGTCGATAGGCGGAGCGATGAATAATCTTCTTGAACTTCGAGGCGGACCCTTTATCTTGTACGAAGTTGGTTTCATCTTGTACGTACGAATAATATCGAAGTTCAGAATTTTTTATTGGGCGATGGACGATGACCGTTAGGGTGTTAATTCGAGCGAGGTCGAAATGATAACCTACTACAAAGTCGAGCGAGGTCAAGCTTTCTTTTAAGTTGGCAACAGCCGATGGCTGTAAGGGTGTTAATTCGATCGAGGTCGAAATGATAACCCATTACAAAGTCAAGCGAGGTCGAGTTTTCGTTTAATTTATCAACGGCCACATTTAATCTGGCAACGGCCGATGGCCGTAAGGGTATTAATTCGAACGATGTCGAAATGATAACCCATCACAAAGTCGAGCGAGGTCAAGCTTTCGTTTAATTTGGCGACGGTCGATGGCCCTAAGTGTATTAATTCGAACGAGGTCAAAATGATAACCCATTGCAAAGTCGAGCGAGGTTGAGCTTTCTTTTAATTTGGTGACGGACGATGGCCGTAAGGGTGTTAATTCGAAGGAGGTCGAAATGATAACCCATTGTAAAGTCGACCGAGGTCGAGCTTTCTTTTAATTTGGCGATGGTCGATGTCCGTAAGGGTATTGATTCGAACGAGGTGGAAATGATAACCCATTGTATTATCTTTTTGTAGAACGCCGCTCGTCGCCGTATTATTTACACGCGTACTGTAGTGAGTCTCGCTCGCTTAATTTTATTTTCATTGGAGGATACTGTGTATCGTGGGCGAGCCCCGTCTTCGCTTGAGTTTGATTTTGTTGGAGAATACAAGCACCTCGTGGGCGAGTCCAAGACCGCTTGATTTCGCTTTTATTGGAGAGCATTGGGCGCCTCATGGGTGAGTCCTAGTTCGCTTGATTTTGCTTTTATTGGAGAGTACGGGCTGCCTCATGGGCGAGTCCTAGTTCGCTTGATTTTTCTCAATCATTGTCGTCGAGTCGACATGGCGTAGAACCCTTTCCCGGGGTATATTAATGGTGTATGTCCCTTACTGGCGTATTTCCGAAAGTGCTCATGTACCTGTTTTGTACCGATAGAAGAACGTGATAAGTCAAGAAATAATGAAGTTCTGTTACCTTGCCCCCACAATCCGGAGGAAGGAGGGATTGTGTTGCACGGCCACTTGCCTCTCTCTATGTTCGGACGACGGTTCCAGGTTTGGTGGCCGTACTTGGACTTATTTTTAGTTTCGCCTGGGTTCCTCGTGGGTTGGGATCTTTTATGCACTTTTACTCGTTGGGATATTGAGGCCGAGTCCCAGTCCGAATCCGTGAGATATGCAAGAATAAGGAAAACATGCCATACTCTTTTCACAAATCACCAATACATGCGGGTACGAAGATGGGGCGGGATATTCCCACTAGTTCAAGGGGTCGCACAACAGGCTATTATCCCTTACTAAGAGGCGAAAGAGCAAGCCGGTATGTAAGAGGAATATGTCGAACAGAAATACGATCATGCCAAGCGCATGGTGGTCGTGATTCCGCTTTCACCATGCATATAACGAGCCCAACTTATTGTCATGCGAAGATCTAACCTAGATTAGATTAGTTGTTTTAACCACTTGTCTTTTATACATATTCTTGGTTGGTTTTGGATCTAGGGGGAACTAGAATTTTGATTAGAAAATCCCCACAGACGGCGCCAAATTGTTTGCACAAAAACTATATCAAACTTTTTGTTAGACCAAATAATGAAAAAAGCAGAGGGTAAATCCTAGTAAAACCTAATTAACTCTAGATCAAACTGTAATGAACGTGAACACCGAATGGAATCAAGCTTGCATAGCTCTTTTGATATTTACAAAAAGGTACCACGTGTGAACGATAAGCTTATATCTTTGATGCATTATCCTATACTTGTGAGAATGAAAGGAGGAAGTGTACTTCTTGATAAGTATTGGATCGATTGTTACTGATCAGCTGCAGAGGCTCTTAGGGTTTTCCTCCTAGATCTCGACTGCTCTTTTTGTTTGAGACTCTTTCAGTCTTCTGATCCAGTGTTCAGATTTCTTCCAACCACCCACGTTTCTGGTATTCTTACCTCTTATTTATACTTCACATGTTCCCGTTTATCCAACGGTCTGTGATGACCCAAAGGGTCATCTTATGAATTAAGACCCTATTTCGGGCTCATTAGCCTTAAAACTATTATTTTTATCCATCTCTATTTGCGTGTGCAGTCCGAGCGTCAATCTGGAAAGCTTTTATGTGAAAATATATGTAATAATAATTTTTGAGAGTTAAAATGTATTCTTAGTTGACTTTGGTCAACGTTCTAAGTAAACAGACCCCGACCCGTGTTCCGACGGTCCCGGGAAGTCCGTAGTAAAATATATGACTTGGGCGTATGCCCGGAATCAAATTCTGAGGTCCCTAGTATGAGAAATGATTTTTTGATGAAAATTTTTAAACTGAAATTCAAAGGAATTAAAGAAATGAATTAATGTTTGAACTTGTTGGTATCGGGCCCATATTTTGGATCTAGAGTCCGGTACACGTTTGTTACAATATTTAAGTCCTATCTGTGAAATTTGGTGGAAATCAGAGTTGATTTGACGTGATTCGGACATTCAGTTGAGAAGTTAGTGAATTTGAAGTGTTCTTGAGAAATTCATGAGTTTTGATGCTAAATTCGTAGTTTTAGGTGTTATTTTTGTGATTTGATCGCACTAGCAAGTTCGTATGATGTTATTAGACTTGCGTACATATTTGGTTTGGAGCCCCGAGGGCTCGGGTGAGTTTCGGGTAGGCTTCGAGATGTTTTGAACTTATAAAAATCTGGTGTCAGAACTGTTTCTGGTGCACTAATGCTTTGTTCTTCACGATCGCCAAGTCTCTCCCGCGATCGCGAAGAGTAAATGGGTTGGGGGTCGATTTTTTTTCTACGCGAACGCGTGACACTGGTCGCAAACGCGACCACTGGGTCACGAACGCGATGGTCAAATGAGCAATGCTTCGGGAACACGTAGAGTACATCGCGAACGCGAAGGCCTTTGGACCGCAGTGCTCCGCAATCGCGACAGGCCTCTCGCTAATGTGATGAAGGCCTGTCCAGCTAGTTAATAACAAAACCTAAGACAAGATTAAGCAATTTTTTTCATATTTTCAAAACCAAGAAGACCTATAGGCGATTTTCAAGAGACAAGTTCTTCCCCAAAGTCTTGCTAAACGATTCTAAACTATTTTCACTCGATTACCCATTGTTTTTCATCACTTTTCAATAAAAAAAATCAAGGGTTTTCATGGTAGAAATTGGGGGTTTGGGTAGAACTAAGAATTTTTGCATAATTGGGATTTAGACCTCGAATTGGGGTCTGATTTCGAAAGTTACTACATATCCGTCTCGAGAGTGAATGGTAAACGGAATTTGGTCCGAACCCCGAGTTTGGACCAAGCGGGCCCGGGGTCGGTTTTTAACTTTTTAAGGAAAACTTAGGAAAACCATGATTATGTATTAAAGTTATTTTCTGTAGCAATAATTGATGATATTGAACTAATTATGATTATATTCGAGTGGGTTGGAGGTGAATTTTAAAGGAAAAGCTGTAATTGAGTAGTGAGTGGCCTGCGAAATCGAGGTAAGTGTTTGGTCTAACCTTTACTTGAGGGATTAAGAATCCCCGACTTAATTGTTATGTGATTTCGCATGTTCGTGGCGTATAGGTGAGGTAAAGAGTACCTATGCACCGCCAAATTATTTGTTTAGCCTGTTCCCTTCCCCGTTCCCAATTTATTATCATCTTGTGTTAACTGTTTCATGCTTATTGATGCTTATATGCCTAATTGCTGCTTTTTAGATGTTATTTCTTTATTAAAAGTATTAGTTGTTCCGGAGTTTCATGATGTTACAATATTGGGTTGAGTTGGTTTGTTGGTGCTTCATGAGTATATTTTGGTTGGTCTCGATGTGTAGTTTAATTGGTGAAGTTCCAATTCAATTTTTTTCAGTTTACAATGGTTTGAGGCATAAATGTTGTGGAAAGTCCTGATCTAAATTGTGAAACATTTTTACTTATTGTGTGATTGATGACTGTCTAGTGAGAGCGGGTTGCAAGTCGCAACAAGGAGTAATAAAGGTGGACATGTGGGATTGGGTTGCACGCCGCAACATGAGGAATAAGGGTGATATATATATATATATATATATATATATATATATATATATATATATATATATATATATATATATATTGAGGAGTAATAAGGGTGGATGTGTGGGATGGGGTTGCACGCCGCAATAAGAAGTAATAAGGGAGAATGTTTATGTTGTTACCGGTTATATGATGGGGTCGGAATGCACACTTCTTTATTTTGTTGTTTTATTATTATGCTCTTATCGTGATTTAAATTTGTAACATGGACATTCTCGTAAGGATTGGTTATAGCTGAGATCTGGAAAGATAGCTGGGTTACTTATTTATTTACTGCAAGTTTCTGTTTCACTTAATTTAGTATTTCCTTTTTGCTTTATTAAACACTGTATACATGTTATATTATAAGAGACCCGTCGTGGACTCGTCACTACCTCGTTGAGGTTAGGCTCGTCACTTAACAGCACATGGGGTCGGTTGTACTGATACTGCACTATGCACTTCTTGTGCATATCCAGGTTCAGGTCAGAGTTGAGTTGGAGTAATAGCTGATACTTTCGCACGAAGACACGAGGTAGATTTGCTGACGTCCGCAGATTCCTGTAGTCTCTTCCTTATTATGCAGTTGTTGTTTTATTTAGTTCAAAACAAATATATATTTTCTTTCCGCCAAATACTTGTAGTAATCTTTAGTAGTTCGTGAATAGTGACTCCAAACCTTGGGTAGCTAGTTATTAGCATTAGTTTTCGTGATATCATTTTATTACTTCATACATTATTTTGGTATCGTTTATTGGATATTATTAGACTTCGTTTTGTGTTATAATTGTTTTAAATGTTGAACCCTCTGATGTTTGTTTGCCTAGCAAGAGTAGCGTTAGGCGCCATCACGACCCCGACTATGGGAATTCGGGTCGTGACACGGTCCTTAACCAACGGGTTTTCCCTTGATTTTTTTTTGTTATTCCCCTTTTGCTTCACGGCAGGCGCTCCACCATATAAACTCACCATTGGCTCGGTCTCGAATATGGCCGAGATGCTTATTGAGGCTGTGTCTTATGAACGTGGGCATGACTCAGTCGACCCCATACTGCTTCCTTTAGTGTTGACCTTCATGGACATATTTTGACCCATACACTATCAACTTAATTATATAGTCCAAATCAAACAGGTTAAGTTGTAGTAACGTAAGTTATGTAAGTTCTTAAAAATACAAAATCTACAAGAATAATATTGATTCAAGGGTGCCTAGCGCGGTTTACCTATTGTACAGTGTGCAGATTATCCGGTACATACCTGAAGGATTATAACTGTAGGTTCCCGATGATTTTTTATAATAGGTGAATTAGACTATAATTGTGCCCCTAATGAACCACACTTTGTGATGTTTTAATATAAATATTGATAACAAAATGCTCTGATTAGTGTTTTTCGTGCTTTGCAGGTTATATTTAACGGAAGAGAACTTTGGAGCAATTTGGAGTCAATTATGGAAGTTTGAGGCCAATCACAGAGATACCCATGGAATGCACTGGAAAAATAAGCGAGAACAGAACTGAAGCAAGGCCACCGCGGCCGCGGCGCGACCGCGGTGGAA
The DNA here is from genome assembly GCA_005239495.1 of Nicotiana undulata. Taxonomy (NCBI): domain Eukaryota; kingdom Viridiplantae; phylum Streptophyta; class Magnoliopsida; order Solanales; family Solanaceae; genus Nicotiana; species Nicotiana undulata. The sequence continues at coordinate 74,814 of ML262050.1, forward strand.
GAAATTGAAGCGAGAAAAAGTAGCTGACCGCGGTCCTGCCGCGCCCCTGCCGCGACCGCGGTCAAACGCTGAAACATCAGGGATCAAAGTGCAAAACACGAAATTTTATTGCCCAAACCCTATATAAGTCTTGGAAATCCGCCCAAGAGGGGGGAGACCAATTTTTTAGCATCAATTAGGATGCTACTTCATTGGGAGAAGAGATTTCAACAATTAGGCCTTTAATTCTTCTTCTTTCATCTCTATTTTTAGTAGTATGACTTATTTTGGGTTTTTGTTATCTTTGAGCATGAGTGGCTAAACACCCATTGTTCTGGGGTTGTGATTTAGCCATGAATATTGTTATTCGACATCAGCTTAACCTTGATTATAATTCTCTCAATATATGGTTGTTTCTTTAATTTTGTGCTTAATTGCTTAATTGTATGGCCAGCAGTTAGGTTCTATATACTATCTATGCTATGCTTGGGAAAGCCGTGTATAGATTAGAGAAGAGTTGAAGAGAGCGCGATCTGAACCCTTTAGGGGAGCGGATTTGTGGTTAGGATAAGAATATACCTAGTCACCGTGCTTAATCAAATATCGTGATCTTAGTGCGTTCTAATATATTAATTTCATAGGAATATAGGCGTTAATTTATTGAGAATATGCGAGTAGTGCTTCGGGAGAAGGCTATGAGAACAATTATCGATTAATTAGCAACCATAAGTGAATTATATGAAAGAGAAAGTTAATTAGAACACAATATCAATGGTGAACAATCACAACCCTGGAATATTTGTCTCTACTGAATACACATCAATACTTTCGTTACTTGATAATTAGTTAATTCTTAGAATTGTAGCATAGCAAAGTTACACTATTGGATTTTTATTTTAGCTCGATTGAATAACAATTATAGTGAATTAGTGAGTAGTTTATACAAATCTCTGTGGGTTCGACATCCGATTTATCATTATATTACTTGTACGACCAAATATACTTGCGTGTGTGTTTGTGAGCAACAATTTTCCAAAAAATCATTAATTCAAGAAATGTTAAGTGGTGCCGTTCCACTCCCCTCTCCCCCCCCCCCCC
>ML262050.1:75963-114257 GCA_005239495.1 Nicotiana undulata
AAAAAAAAAAAAAACAACCAATAAAGATCAAGCGTTAGTTAACTAATTCAATGAATGACCATTCAACTCTTCAAGTTAAAAATTTTCTTATTGTTCCCCACATGTGTAATCTTATGTGTACGTAAAAAGATTTCTTGTTCTGCCGACGATGGACCAAACAATTCGTCAAAAAATGAGCATTTTCCTTTTGTCCTATGTGGAGTTCTAGTCAATTTTGAAACTGTCACGAATTATCCTCTGTCATTTAACTGGGATTTTCTGACCAAAGTGCTTCGATTCAACTTTCAAGCATAATAGTCCGATTAAACTAAAGCTTAAATCAGATAAAGAAAGGGAGAACAAAAAAGAGAAAAGAAAAATTCACAAGTTATAGCCTATCCAAGCGTGCAGTTGATTAATCTATTATAAACTTTTTATTACGTTATTATTAACATTATCTTAAGTTAATTAAGTATGAATCCCATATTAGTTGCACCAAAACAGCACGCCCCCACAAAACAAAAAGATCTATTTGCGAAAAATAAGTTTAAAACTAGGGGTTTGCTTTCTTGCTGTCGTCGCAAGGCCATTAGTAACCTTTCTACCACTCCACGTAACTTGGTATTTTTCTGTTGGAATGTCCAAAAGCCCTAAAACAATAGAAGAATGTTATCGATAGGGAGTTAACATTAATTAATGTTAAGAATCGAAAATGACAAAAGTAATAAATTCCTTATAATTAATTTTTATTTTTGTCTGTGCTTATAATAACTACTTATTATTTTTTATTCCGTATAACATTAATATTTTCTTTTGAGGCTTGTAAAAACAATGAATAAAATCTTGTAATTTGAAGCATCCATTCAAATATAAGAAGTCATTGAGCATTATGCGCAAAGCATTTCATTATGACAATACAACTCTTTTTCCCTGTACTATTTATCCAACACAAAATTCCTTTTATTTACGAGTTCAAGGAAATAAATCATTAGAATAAGTGTAGAACAGTTAAGCGCGAAATCGACAAAAGAAAAAGAAGAAGTTATCGTCTTGATTATTGATCTTCAAATATTAGGGCTTCATTCTAATCCTGTTTTTTAATGAAGCACATGAGATGTTGGGAGGCATGCTTGATCTTTTGTAATATCTTCCCTATAAACAAAACAAAATACAGTACATTTCCAATGAGAGCAAGTAGATAAGAGAGGCTAACTAATAATCTACAACGAAAAATAATAAGCACGCGTCTTTGTTTAAGCATCAAAAGGTCAATGAGTACATGGTTTCCTTAATCTTGTGCTAAAAATTATTCTAAGCACCTACCATTAATTTTATACCATGCACAGATTGCACGCGATTAATTTTAAGTAATTAAATCTACCTAAATTCACTTGAATTTGGATTACAAATTTAAATTCTCTAATGGAAAAATGAAATAAACAAGTCACATATTGTTATTGTTTTTGCAAGCAATCATTTAGTAGTTACACTCACGTAAGGCTTATAAGGAAACTAAGAGAAAAATAAAATTTTCACCATGCTAACTGTATGGTCCCTAGTGGCCAAGCTAGTCTTTTCATTATACTTTGCATTTTGAATCATATTCCAATTATTCAACTTAAAAAGTCAACGATAAACCTCGATCCAAATCTTCTGCTCATATGAAATCGTATTAATATAATATAATGAAAGACAAGCTCTCTAAAATAATGACGGTGGTTGTCACTTTAACTGACAACCCATATGACTTGATTAGTTATTTTATTTTATTTAATTAACTGTCTTATTTCCAAAACTGTTTCGACAGGTCCCCTGATAACGTTTCTCTTAATTTTTATTAACTTTTCCTCTTTATTTTTGTCTTTTCGAGCTAGACGGAAGACAAAAACAACACAAATTGGTTTAGTCGTGTTAAGACTTAGGAGGCCATTCTTTCGTGAGTGTTCGCAGAGCATGTTGAGTGCGTCATCCTAGAAATAATATTATTGCTTAATTTAATTAATTCAATTTTTCGGTTCACTTATTTAGTTATTTGCTGTAAAAACAAAATGATATCTAATTCTACTTATATAAAGAGTATTTAAGCGACGAATATAAATATAAGCCGAGAAACAAATATAATGTGAATTTGAGTTGATAGTCACAACTAATTGCAAAAGCATATGTAAAGAGAGTTGAAAGAAGAAATATAATTACATTATATTTGTACTGTTTAGAAATTATATAAATATGTATGTTGTATATTGTCTCTTATATCTTTTCTATAGGAATTTCCTTTTTATTTCTTTTAAAGAAACTTAATTTTCCGCTACCTCCTCTTACATATAACATGCTTCAAATCATCCCACAAAATTATTCAACAAAAACCTACCTCATTACCCCATAATTTCTGCCACAATTGTCCCAATAAGGACCTACCGTGTCACAACAAGCTTAAAATTAACAAAGATTTTTGTGGTCCTATATAATTAATAAACAGGAGCACAAAACATCATAGGAGGTGATGGTCTGACTAGTATTGAATGAAAATAATTGAAACGTCCCTGTTATAGATATATTATAAAAATAAAAGATTTTCCAACACGGTGAAGATCAATCAATCTTACCAAAATTGTCAAAAATATGGTAAGGGGGTGACACACACATATTTTTATTTTCAGGTTTTGTTTGTGGTGTCTTAAAATGGGCTGAATTGTCGGCATGGAATTTCAAAAGTTTGTGGAAAAAAATGAGGTTTGCTAGGAAGAAATTGAACATTTGGCCCCTTGAATCAGTGGGCATGTCCACTATTTTGGTGTTTGTTTTTTGGACACAGCAATTAATTTTCCGGCTATTGTTGCTGCCGAAAGGGTTTTGTCTTACTTTTTGAGTATGAACATGATTGTTACCTTTCAACCATATTTCATACATAGATCTCCTACCCTTTTGTGTTTTAGTCCATTTTTTTGTTTTTTCTATTTGCAATTATACATCGACTTTCTTTTTCAGCATTTTCTGTGATAATGTTTTGTAGAGAATAGAGATATATATGTCAAATTCTTTCTATAGCGTATTTCATCCTTCCTAAATGTAAATACATTCATTAATTGTAATGAAATAAAATGATAATATATTATATTGGAAGATTTAATTTTAAAACTTTGAACTATGACAAAACAGAAAATAACACAAAACTTAACGTAAATTATATTTTAGGAAAGATTACAAATTATATATACAGAAAACTAAGGTATTAAGCATTTGAAATGAAAGATTAAATTAATGTCAATTTTAAGTAAGCCCGTAAGTAGTTGAGAAAATGACTTTTTAGATCTTACGTGTAAAAATAAATCTTAAATATAAAAAAGAAATAGTGTCATAAGCCTTCTCAAGTAGAAAATCTAATTAAGAAAGAGTCTAACTACAATCTATTCAAACTAAACTGCTTATTATATTTGTTTTAATATATCATATCTAATGCTAACATATCTTAAAGGAATCTAAGTACCTACTATCATTACAATAGTTTCACCAGTATATATGCTACATAAAATACTTTATAGAGCTATCTAAAATATTCTTAACCATCTTCATCCTGATGTGCAATAAATGAAGCCTTTAGTCAACTAGCTAATCTTCTGTTAACTTTTATTAATTTGTTTTTTCCTCCTGATGTATGTTCTACGATTGAAAACCCAAAGAAGAAGAAAAGAGGGGCTTTCTACCTTAAATATAACGGAAATTATTCTTCATACACCTGATCAAACCATTAAACATTTGATTACTATCATGTGTGTCACGATATCCTTTAATTTACTTAACATCAATTTTTTTATTTCTAAGTTAGATACAAGAATAAAGAGCATTATTGAGTAGTTAAATAGTCCTGTCCCTCCTTGTTCGTCGTCATCTGAGATGATTTTGTTCATTAATTCCTTGACGAAATTCACAACCTGTAATTGGATTTATAATACACCGTAGTATTCTATGAGATTGAACTGTTACGAATCATAGTATAGACAACTTCAAAGCAAAATTTTGTTATTTACTAGAAAATTTCATTAGCGTTATTTCTCTACTATTATTTTGTTATATCAGTTCTTTAAATTGTTGCAAGATTTCAGAAGTTGAATTCTAAAAAAAAAACAGCATATTTTTTAAATTTCCAACAAAACGCGCAGGACAAATAAAAAAACTCAACTTTCACGCATTCGGAATATGCCACCAATGACTAAATGGAACTGTCAATTACCATGGAATCCACGCCCCCCCAAGAAAAATAAAGATAGATGTTGGCGCGTAGAGCGGATGACCTTAATTTATTTACTTAATATGCTAGAGAATAGTACTACATATTAAAATTTACTACAATAATTAATTTATTAGATTGCCTCATCATAAGTAATCTCCGTCTTAGATTTAGATGATAATGCTATTATTTCAATGAAATGATATATATCTAATGCCAAGGCTTGTTCCTTTCTTGACGAAATCTACAACTTCTAATTAATATAGTATATATATAATAATAGTTCCACAAATTCCATGAGAGTGAGGTGTTCTGCAACATTTTAATACATGCCATTTGCTATAGAGAATTAATAATCCAGTCATATACTTGATTTGCAGAATAAGTTTTTTTTAGGGGAAATTGTCCCATTTCCCCTCTCTTCTCTCTCACAACTCCAAGTCTCCGACTTAGGGTTGTTCATTTGGATCGGATATCCGAAATCCGACTGATTCATTTAATTTCGGATTTCGGATTGTGTTTATTAAAATTTTGAATTTCGGATCGGATTCGGATTGGTATACTTTAATCCGATCCGAAATCCGAAATTATTAGGAAATTTATAAATACTACACTTTAATTTCGGATAATCAATACTTCTTTTACATCTTCCTCCAAGTTATTACCTTTACAATTGCTAGATTTAGCTATATTGGCACCATAGTACTCTCATAATTGTGTAAACATGAATTTTTCTTAATGCATTGCCTCTTTTACAAAGAAAATATACATATTAGTTTGCAACTTTGAGACATAATAACGATCCGAAATCCGATCCGATCCAAACTTTAAAATCCGAATCCAATCCGATATAATTCGGATCGGATTCGGATTGCATTTTCTAGAATCCGAAATCCGAAATCCGAAATCCGAATCCGAAATATGCTAAATCCAATCCGTGCACAGCCCTACTCCAACTTGCGGCCGCTGGCATTTCGATTGGACTTTGGGCTTTTATATTAGGATATAATAGAGAAAGTGAGAAAATTTTCATTTGGGCTTGTAAATAAGAAGAGTTTCACGGGCTAGTCCAAGTTCTACTGTTTGAGTGAAAATGACACCAGGTAACCACTTTTATGTATGATGTTTAAAATATATCCACAGTTTATAATATATTTAAAGATTAGCCAATTTTGTTCAAACTTCAGGACACGACATCTAAGATTTTAAACCTTAAAGTTCAAACTTAAGGACAATGTATCTTAAAGTTCGAAAATTGTGTCCAGAAATTCGAATCGTATGTCCTGAATTTTAAATTAATAGTTCAGAAATACAAGACACTTAGTCCAGAATTTCAAATTAGCAGCTCAAAATTCAGGATACTAAGTCCTGATTTTTCAAATTCAGGATTCTTAGTCATGAAGTTTGGGTGAATTGATTAATCTTTAAATATATTGTAAATTGTTGATATATTTTAAATGGCGGTCTTAAAAATGACTATTGTTGTACTTCGCGCACTGTTTGCTGAGTTGCATCTAATCAGTTATGGGCCAAACTGTCCAATAAAGGGGAAAGTGTACGGATAGCCACTAATAACACATGTATTTACTTTTAAGCCACTGTTTAAAATGTCTTTAGTTTTTAGCCACTGCTTTAATAAACTTTAACTGTCCGGACGAAAATACCCTTATGCTCATGTCCTTAACTTTTGAACTTAACTTCAAGACTTCAGGACTACATGTCCTCAACTTTTGAACTTGTAACTTTAAGTTCATGACTTCAGGACTACATGTCCTTAACTTTTGAACTTGGAACTCTAAGTTCAGGACTTCATGACTACATGTCCTTAACTTTTAAACTTGTAACTTAGTTGATGACCAAATGTCCTTAACTTTTGAACTTCGAACTCAAACTTCAGGACCAAGTGTCCTTAACTTTTGTACTTGTAAGTCAAAGTTAAAGAACAAGTGTCCTTAACTTTTGAACTTGTAAGTCTAAGTTAATGACCTATTGTCCTTAACTTTTGAACTTGTAACTGTAAGTTAAGGACTGCATGTCCTTAACTTTTGTACTTGTTAGTCTAAGTTCAGGACAATGTGTCCTTAACTTTTGGGAAGGAATTACATTTCCTGTTTACTCATCACACTTTTTCTTATTTTCACAACTTTTAGATCTAAAAATAAATTCAAAGAGCTAAGAACAAATAAACCCTATTACATTAGACTCACTACAAAGAAAAATAATGATTCTTCCAAAGAGAAATGGCAGAAGCATAATAGCTTCAACGTCAACCAAACTTTAAACAAAAAAGTAGAGATTTCTAACATGCTTCAACATAAGAGTGATTTGTACCCGGAGAACACCAGAGAATACAAAGTCTTTATGTTTCGGCGTATTTCCGTTTGGGAAGGAAAGGGTAACACTGTCTTTTCATATTAATTTTAATAGACTAGTGGCTATTTGGATAAAAAGTAAATACCACTTTAAAAAGTGGCTACCCACACAATTTTTACCCAATAAAGGGCTCGACCCGGAAATTTCATGTTCAGTGCCACAATCAACCAGAAATTTGAAGTGCTCCGCCAGAATTTTAAAAGATAAAAGCACATTGTTTTAAAGCATGACATTACCAGAATTAAAAAAATTGGCAACTGTTCAAAATTCTGCTAGTGAATTTCAAAATTATGAGGTGAAAAGTTTTCTGAACAAAAGATAAACCGTTGTCCTAAAAAAATCTAGAAAAGACTTTTTAAATTCAAAGCCTCAAAGGTTCCCTCCAAATATGTGGTGTAAATTAACTCTAAAACTTCACATGTGCCACTTTATCAACCACATAATATTTTTACGTAGTTTTTTGCAGTCGTAAGAAGCAAAATTAATTTAGCATTGTTACCTTATTCTCACTCAATTGTGGGAAGATGGACTCTTGTTATTTCGCTGTGACAAAGCCATCATCTTCTTCGTCTTCAGCTATTCTGAATTTTCAGGTACCATCTTTTCAACATGCCCCTTTATTTGTGTACTTTTTCTGTGTAATTGGGAATCTTTAGTTTGTATAGGGAGGCAAAACAAACAAATTTCCCTTTTTATTTTGAATTGAAGCTCATAAATTTTTTGATGCAGTTGATTGAAATTTAATTCTTTCTGGATGGTGATACAGTGAGACTTGTGTGTAACAGTTTGTCTTAAGCTGGTATAAAAGTGATAGAAATGCTTAGGGACATATTTGATGAATTCTGTTAATTATCTGTAGGCTTGTATATCAGCATATATAATTTTTTTAGTTGTAGGTTGCTGGATTTTAATAACTTTTATGTGCCTTAGAATTATTGATGATCCATAATATGTTTCCTGCAACTGGGCAATATGTCCAGAAATCAGTCTTTATAACTAATTCTGTGAAGAAGCTGGTGTTAAACCCCATAATGTAGTAAGTAGTCTTAGTCTACATGAAACAGATGTATACTTGGGGTTTTATAGGGCAGAAAGTACTAGAGGTGAATGAAATTTAAGATTTTGTAGGGTTTTCGCTGGGGTGCTGTGTTTTTCTTTGACTTCAATTTGACATCGAGAATGCCAGGTACTTGGTTTGTTACATGAATTTATTAACTCGTCAGTAGTTTCTACCATGTGAAAGAGACTCCATTAGAGGAATTTGTCTATCAAATTCTTATGCAGACACCATGAAGCTTTGTGAGTTATCTCCGGTTTTGTGATGCATTTGATGAAATCATAGTTCCACAATGTGGAGTATAATATGGATTCATTTAACCTTTAGGCAAAGTTTTAGACGTGCAATATATTTGAAATGCTAATTGGACTTCAGATTCATCTGTCAACTGCTTGCATTGCTTCATTCTCCATTTTGTCTTTCCTTTCTCCATCTTGGCAGTTCCTTAATGTTAACATTTCTACTTTTGTATGTGGTAATGAATTGCAGGGTGTTTCATCTGTTGGTGTAAGATCGTCCCAGAAATCCTTACGTGCCGCCCCTTCTCAACTTTGTTGGCCATTATCTAGACCTAACAAGAAATATCAAAATTTTGTTTATAGGCGGACCTCGCAGAATCTTAGTTTCAAGACATTTAAGGGGCCCATCTTGGCAGAAGCTGGAAAACAAGGTTGGGATCTTGGCAGATTTATAGAGACATTGTATTTTTTTAATGGCCCTCCTTCCCCTGCAAAGTTCTTTGAATCTCTGATTGAGAAGCTAACTGGTCCATCACCTAGTACACCAGTCAACTCAATGGATTCTTCCGGAATTACGCTGGTAACTGGAGCCACAGGCGGTGTCGGGAGAAGAGTGGTCGACGTGTTACGCAACAAAAGATTGCCTGTCCGAGTACTCGTACGTTTCTTCTAAGTTTTTCTACCTTTACATTTCCTTTATATGATTTGATTTAACACTCTTTCTTTTGCTTACTAAATAGAAAACATGTTCACTCCCTATTTGAACTGACACTCTTCTTCTTGACATTCCTAAATACTTGTAGGTCAGAAATGAAGAGAAGGCAAGAAGAATGCTTGGTGAAGATGTTGACCTGGTGAGTGTTCTTTTCATCTTATTCTCACTTTCTCGACTCTGATATCAAGCATCGTTTTAGTTATGCCCATTATGGCTTGAGAGTAAGAAATTGATAAAGGTGGTTATTTTCTTTTGCTCTTGCTATGAGGGTCTCTTATCTAATTCCATTAGTTCATCTTTTGAAAAACTTACTGATGAATAATGATAACTGGTTGATAATATTTCTTTAACATCAAAGGCCCTGAATTGCCTCTTTTCAAATTGACTAGCCACTAGAATTATGAAACTTGCTGGGATAGGTTAACTAAGGAATCCAACTAGAAAAATAATTCCACACAGATAATGGCCACTCACAATGGATAAAGGTTCAGCTGTATGATGGGTGTTGCGGCCAAACGCACACGCAAGTATACGCGATCGTCAAGTAATAAAGTGATAAGATAGAGTGTTGAACCCACAAGGACTTGTTATCAATTATTAACTAAATTAAACTATCCCAATTATCTTAACAAGAATTGAACCCGAGAAGCATTTGAGTTTTAAAAGAAAAATAAATAGTGAACTTTGAACAAAGAATAGCAGCAGATTTTTATGTTATCAATGCGATGGAAACGATCTAGGGTCACGGGATATCTAACAATCCTATTGTATTCTTCAATTGAATTAACTAATTAATTTATCTTGTTTATTGATTAACAGGGTTAATATTGCTCATAAGAATCTGTCAGTTCTTACTCGCCTATTCAAGCTAACCTAACACCTATATGTCTATGGAAATAGAAATAACATGAACGCATTTATAATTCTTGTACATCAACCAAGCAAGACAATTAGGTATATGTCTATCCTAACCCCGATGCCCAGGGTCAAGAACTTGCTCTACTCAATCCTATGTGCAATCTAGAATTCTCACTTTCGTGTTCAACTCTAGATTCGTAGATAGTATTCAATTGGTGATCAAGCAAATAAATAATTAAGCGCAGGATTGAATAAATAAACCAACATGATAAATCAAGAAAGCAAGATCAATATCCGAATAGCAATAGTCATGAAAGAACCACAACCCTAGAACGTGAAGTTTAGCTCCACATAGACATGTTAGCCAAACAACAAATCATGCAATGAAACATAAAAATTACTACATTTGGCGGAAGAAAAGATGAAACCCGGACTCCACGACGGCTTTGTGCTCCCTCTTGGTCCAAAGTTACTCTAAAAAACGTCCTCCCCTCCAAAATATGTTTAGAACCCCTTTTATACAAGTTGGGGGTGTGTAGGGCCGAAATAACCAAGTCCCCGTCACCGGATCCCAGGGTAGCGTGGGGCGTTAGATATTTTATGCTTCTGGAAACTGAGGGCGCTGCCTGTGGCGCTCAAATGTGCACTTTTCCCTTTTCTTCCCATTTTCGCTCACTTTCGTGCCAAATTGCATCCGAATGATTCCTACACATAGAAATACCTCAAATTAGCACAAATCATTATATTATACATCCGAAATCTACGAGACATGAGTACAATGCGAGGCAATATACATAAAAGTATGCATACTTTAAGCCGAATATCAACAGGCAAATAATGGAAGATTATATTCATACTGCCTAATGATTGAAACCTCATCAAACTACAAACGAATGGATAGAACTCTGGCAGTGTGTTGAGTAGAAAGTTATAATTTTTAACTGTTCTTTTCTGATGAAAGAGTCTCTTGTAATCAATAGCTCAAGAGTTGTTTGTGAATATTACCTTATACTAAAGAGTATACAAGCATACTTGTTGAGTTGCTGAGTGCATTCCTGGATATTTTCATTGGAAATGGAGAAAGAATGATATTTTGTCTCAATTGCAACTGATGGTTAATAAAGAAAAGCAAAGAGAACATTTTCACGCTCCTGAGAGATATGCTTCTGCTAGAATGAGAGTTGCTAACTAGTGTTCATATTGTTGTACTCTTCATTCCCCTGTCAACATTGCACTCTCTAATAAACATAAAGCTCTATGTCAGCTGGGATAACTTGTTACCTTTTAGAATTGACCTTTCCTGTATTATCTCTTCGAAAATGCAACTGCGCCTTCCAAAATGAGTATTCATTGTCCTTGTCATTCACTACCTTCTGTTGTTTTTTCATTAATATTACTTCAACATGAAAAGCCATATCTGGACAAACACACAGTTTTTAATTGCAGTACACCCACATATTCAACAAAGTGAAATTGTGCATTTCTTTACTGAATTTTAGGTTGTTGGAGATGTTACCAAATCAAGCACTCTGCTTCCGGAGTACTTCAAAGGAGTAACGAGCGTAATTAATGCTGTTTCTGTAATTGTTGGCCCAAAGGAAGGGGATACCCCTGACAGGGCAAAATACAGTCAGGTAAATAAGCTGTAATTTTTGATAAACCCCTTAGTGTATTTTTGTTTTTGTATTCAAATGAATTTACATCACTCTGTTGCTAGACTGTAAATTCTACTCTTGGTCCTTTTTTATCCAATACTACAATCGCTTCTTTTTCTTTTTTGTCATGGTATGTGTTCATTGGTTTCATTACTTTTAATATTGCATCTTGCTTATGCTGTACTCTTGACGCGATTTGCAGGGAGTCAAGTTCTTTGAACCCGAGGTGGCCAACTGATTGCTTACCCTTGGAGTCATATTGTACTGTTACCATTCCAACTTTATAAGCTAACTTGGGTGTTGGGGCACCAGTTCACTAAGCATCCTTGTTTACTTGGCAGAACAGATTAAGGGTGACTCACCCGAAATGGTGGAGTACATTGGAATGAAGAATTTAATAAATGTCGTCAAAGAAAATGTTGGCCTTCGCACAGGAAAACTAGTATTTGGATATGAAGGTATGCCGTTGCAGACTGAAGAATCCATTGTTGAAATGTTATCATAGGCTCTAAAATCAGTTGTCAACATCAGAACAAATTGCAAAAATCAACAGAATGAATGTTTTTCGATTTTCTTATTATACCATCATGGAGTGAAACAGCTGAGGTCTGTTTACAGGAAAGATTTATATTCCCTTATCCGTGTATTCAAGAGTATCTTGGAGGCAGATACTTGAGCTAGAAAAATTATACTTGAAAATTATTTACATTAAACTCCATAAGAAATAACATATGCATTTTGGGAAGCTCTAGTATCAGTTCATACGATCTTCTTGCTCTTTTTTCTTTTTGTAGGGGTGGTCTGCGTGGGGTGGGGCTTGGCGAGGTTTTTTTCGTTTGGGGTTGGGAGGGAGGAATGATGGGAAGGATTATATATGATCTGCTTGCTCTTATGTGATTGATCAGTGTCAAAGTTTGCATTCATATGGAATAAACTCCCAGCATAGTTGCTCTTCCTTTCTCGTCTTTGAGCTGCTTTATTTTAACAGTTAACCCCATTATAATGTTGTTTGGTTTCACCCAATAGATTGACTTTGTTCAGTAATTCCATGCAGGTAATTCATTTAAAGAACTTCCTTGGGGTGCTTTGGATGATGTTGTGATGGGTGGAGTGAGTCAAAGTACATTCCAGATAGATCTAACTGGTGGGGAAAATGGTGGACCAACAGGGCTCTTCAAAGGTTATCTTTCCTGATAGATAAAATGTTCTGGGTGATATTTTGTTCGATTTCTCTGGGGTCGTGGTGATCTCTAATTATTAAATTTTCAATTTGACTTGTTTGCTCTTTGCTCAGGAGTTGTTACCACTGCTAACAATGGGGGTTTTGCCAGTATCAGGACAAAGGTAAATATATTTTTCGTTACCCTAATTTTCTGCTTTGTTTTTCTCGCTTTCTACTTCGTGTTTGGTTTTGAAGCTCTTGTCGATTGAATCATGTTATTTGACATGCCTGAGGCTTAACTTTGATTTCTATGCGTGAGGCTTAACTTTTCACTTATCAGTTGGATGGAGTTTTTATTGTTAACCCCAGAACATTATTGTCCGTCTTTTTGTTTTTAATTCCTCTTTGAGTCTTGCAATCTTACTGGATTCGAGCTCATAAGCAATTACCTAAAAGTAACCTGAAAAATTAAAGATTCTAAGATCTTTTGCAATACCTTGTAGTCTTTAATATCTTTTTTAAGGGTGAAGTAGAGATGTTCATTGACTTACCTCCTTAGATGGAGTACCTATCAACGACTTTTGGTTTTCAGTTTAGGGAAATGATATATGATCGCTCCAAACTATCCATAATAGCAAGGCTAGAAATATCCAACCCGGAGGGGTATCCACCCTCCCCCTAATCATTTACTTCTTTATCAAACATAGAAGATGGTTATACCTTCCTTACATCTTTCCTGTTGACGCCCCAATTGTGCCTAGTGTTATCCACAAACAAGTTGAATATTACTTCCTATAAAGTGACTTAACTAGTAAGAGTTTTCGACTTTTCATTATGGGTTTATGGCTGGTAATTTAACACCAAACTGCTGTTGCATGTGAGATGTAATTTTCATGAGTGAAGCTCGAATAGCAAGCTTAACCTAGAGCTTACTGAACCTTTTTCCTACATCACAATAATCAGGGAAAGATAGTTACTTTCTGATCAGGGTTTTGACTCACTTTCTGTGTGTGCAGAACTTTTCTGAACCTGAAAATCTTTCTGCTTATGATGGTTTAGAGTTGCACCTTAAAGGTGATGGCCGCCGTTATAAGCTTATTGTTCGCATTAGCCGTGATTGGGATGCTGTGGGTTATACTTTGAGCTTTGACACCGTTGAGGGTTGGCAATCGGTTAGTTATTGTGAATTTCAGCAATTAGTCGACTTTCGGAATGTCTAAATTTTATCATAAGTGCATCATTTCCAGGTCCGTTTGCCTTTTTCTTCTTTGAGGCCTATATTCCGAGCGCGTACTGTACTAGATGCACCGCCTTTTGACCCAAGTCAAATCATGTCATTACAGGTATGTTATATCAGGAACTTACCTTTTTTCATCTTTGTGCACTCTATTCCAGCTTTCCGCATTTTCATTTTTCATGTTAAAAAATTGCAGCTTATGTTCAGCAAATTCGAATCTGATGGTAAACTGAATCCAACTTTCAAGGAAGGTCCTTTTGAACTTCCTGTGTCATGCATTCGGGCTTATCTTAAAGATCCCATAACTCCCAGGTTGGTATCTAGATCCCACTTTTATATAGTTAGTCTAAACTTGCAGCAGTGGAGTTTTCTTCCTTGATTTTTTGGCTTGTATTTAGACTTGAAGCAGTGCATTATTCTTCCTTGATTTTTCAGTTTTGTACTAAATCTATTGTTCTGCAGGTTTATACATGTGAGTTCTGCTGGTGTAACTAGACCGGAAAGACCAGGAATTGATTTAAGCAAACAGCCCCCAGCTGTGCGATTGAACAAGGAATTGGGCTTCATCCTGACATTCAAGTTAAAGGTTTGTATCTCAAGTATTCCTACTTCTTTTACAACGAGCATAAATGCGTTGATAATTCTGCTGCTGCCTAATGGTTAGGTTACTGATCCACCCAAAAATAAAAATGCTTAATGGTCAGGATAAATGTGATATATTCCCAAGTTCTGAGCCTGCACTTGTGCGTAGTAAAATGGGAATATGATCTTTTAGATAAAATGAATTTATTATTTAAAAATATTAAATGGTGGTTGAGATGGATGATATTCCCGATCCAGTGTCTAGGACTCAATAAGAGAGATTTTGTCACCGATTGAACACAGATGGTTAGCTTGCATCATTTCCCAGTTAACCAAAGTTGCATTTACAGCTGCTGGTGTTGTAAAGTGCTACCCCTGTTGGTAGTTGTCCTAAGAATTCTAACCATATACAAAGAAGTCGATAGTGGTAATTAAGTAGGAGATAGGAGCCTTCTCCTTGGTATGCGTTTCTACCTATACATCTACACTGCCCATTTTATAACAGCATTTCCATCTTGTTTTACAATGAGCATTCTGTCTAAGCAGGGTGATCAAACTTTAGACAACTCAATAAATTATTTGTTGATAAATGGTGTACCGAAATTTGTAGATCAAACTACACAATATTTAGCTAAACAATAAAAAAACTTTTAATAGAACTAGAATTTTAGAAATCAAAATTAAAATAACAAAAAGACAATATTAGAAATTTTACTAATAAAAGTAGTATAAAACCAATGGAAAGAGAGATACAAGAGGACTTGTAGTTTGTAGGGAGCTTATTTTGATAAAGAATAGTTTTTATGGAGCTTTTGTTGAAGAAATTTTTGTAGAGCTTGATTTTTACCATATAAAATTTATTTAAGAAATAACTTTTAGGTAAAAGATTACTTTTACCATTTGTTTTTTATTTCTACACAAATTTTAAGTTATAAGAGTTATTTTATTAGGAAATTTTTTAGATTGAAAAGAATCAAATAGACCTCTCGATGGTATCCATTTAGTTTTTGCAAATAAAATGGGCATAACTTTGAACCCCTGAACAACACGTTACTTTGAACACCGTAAACTGCTGGATTGCTCCACCCAACTGTATTAAAGGTGTTCAAAATATAATATATAACCATATAAAGTATATTTAATTTGTATACGCAGTATAATTTTTTAGCGAAGGGTGTGCGCTTGACCACCCTTGGTATAGGGTGGCTACGCCACTGGTCTTAAGTGTTCTGCTATTTGTGATCCTATTCTCACACAGATAAAGGTTCTTGCCAGGGGGAAGATGAGATTCGAGAATCTGGCATACCATATACAATAGTCAGGCCTTGTGCCTTAACTGAGGAGCCTGCAGGAGCTGATCTCATTTTCGATCAAGGAGACAATATCACGGTATTTGCTCAGAAATTAAATTTGTTTTCTGATTTATAGCCTTGTGGATCCTGTGTAATTCTTTTTATGTTTTCCACAAAGTCCAGTTGAAGATCAATTTGTATAATGTTGGTGAGCAGTCATGGAGTTTCCCTATTCATGAGACGTTTAATTGAATCATCTTCACAGAAAACTCACTGCTTACTTCGGCAATTTTACTTTTAGAAGTAAAACTATTGGTATATATACATGTTTTTGAATTCCTTGACCCATGCAATGTGTCTTGAGCAAGTCTTGTTTTCAGACCCCATTAGTACTCTTTTGCTGCTTTTCCAGAGCCCCTTAGCGTAATTTCTGGATCCGCCCCTGTTGGTAAGCTCTCTATTTTCTCATTAGAACATTTATATCTGATATATACAGGGGAAGATATCCCGTGAAGAAGTTGCTCGTATATGTGTGGCAGCACTGAAAAGCCCCTATGCATGTGACAAGACATTTGAGGTGGTGCTTGTCCTTTCAACGCGACATATAATTGCTTATTCTTTATGTTTTGCTTATTATACGCAGAGTTGTACTTGCCTAACAAGAAACATAATATATAGCTAGCTTCTCTTGATTGCCCGTACATTTAAACTATATTGTTCGGACTCTCCGAAAATGTGGCATCATTTTGAAGAGTCCGCGCAACATAGCATTTAAATTTATCACATTTATGGCATCCTATACTTATCTTTCCTCCAATGTCTAATCATTGGCTAGGTGGAAAAGGTACTCCATATTTAAAATCCATCTTTAAGGTATCTTTGTCTGGATGGCCATCATTTTAAGCAGAATTTTAGGATATTCTGGCAAATTCATGTATCTAAATTCATATGGACCAGTGGGCAGAATTTTTTTTATGGGTCTGGAAGCAGTGACAAATAGCAGCAATGTGCAGCAATGTGTACATTTCATGTATACAATGTAACTCCAATTAAATTTACAGAAAAAGAACTTTTATGAGAATTTTAGTAGATTCTCGCAAGTACTTCATTCTATCTTCTTCCTTTGTTAGTCTCGGCACTGTCGCGACAAAACTTATACTCTAACTGCAGCTTCAATTTATACATGCACACTTAAATATTTTCCGTGAAAGTTAAACTTGAAAATACAGTTTACTGCAATGGGTTTGAAATCCTTAGAATTGTTTTAGGCTTCCCGAACAACTGTTTAGTGATCTATATTAATTGAGAATTCCAGGATCTGATCTCTCTATTTCCAGTTTGCTCATGGGGGAAAAGAAGGAAAAGTGACGAACATAAATGAATCGTCTTTATCTGTTCTAAGTTACTAACATCTCGCTTGTTTCCTCTGGTAGGTTAAAAGTGTCATTCCATTTAGTGAGCCGTTCACGGTGGATCCAGAGAACCCTCCTCCAGAGAAAGATTACAATGAATACTTCAAGACTTTGAAAGATGGCATCACTGGGAAAGAAAGCCTTGAGAAAACTCCGATCCCCGTATAAGAACCAAGGGTGGTATGTTCATTTTCTTCTACTGCTCCAACATATATTGAATGGGGAAGCATATGAGAATTCTTACTAGTTCACAAGTTGCAACAGCATTATGCAGAGCAAGATTTTGGAAGTTCTTTTAGTTTTCTCTTAGTATATGTAAGTAAATACCCTTTTTTCTGTTAATAGAACAAGATTTTGTTTTGGGATTCAAGACCTGAACCGAGAGAACGAAGATAAAGGTATGCTGCATCATCCCCCGAAGGCAGAAAGGAGGTGTATTTGTACATATTCTTCACTGGCATAAGTTCGGTCCCATGTGGAAATAAATAATTGAATGTCTTGCATGGGAATGCCATGCCATGAATATGAATATATTGGCATATGATTATCCCTTGAATTATTATTTACTGTTTGTGAAGTGCTGATACAATAAGCTGTATTTAAGAGCATGCACAATCCGTCTTTAATCTACGATGTGACGCTGAGAACTATTTTCACCTAATCTTGCAGCTTTATGCATGCTGATATTACCCTTTTTCTGCGAGGGTCTGTCTAATGCACTGTTTGCTGCATGAACAGTGAGCAATGTGAGAGACCAGTGGATGACTTGGGCTAAAATTGGCCCATATCCAAATCTGGTGCAACTGTTGCCGGAGACGAATCTAGGATTTAGTTTGTGGGCTTAAAATGCGCGTGACCGATATACGTCTAGCACACTGCTATGTCTCATGTAAGATGACATCATTAGAGAAAAAATAGAATAATAAATCTTATATGAGTAAGAAAAAAGTAACCAAAGATGTAGTTGACTGTAATGTTGAAGTTCTGTGTTCTCCGGAGGAATTTAATCCTATGGGACAAAACTTAATATACTAAAGAGTAATTGTCACGTCAATAACGTATCATAACATGAAAATGGAAAGCCTTTGTTTTTTATTTGCATGTAGACCTCTCTCTTTTTTGCCATGCTTAAGTTTGGGATTCTAATCATTTTAATTTACTAGGTTTTAAATTAATAATTTGTACATAATCAATGGATTTTTAAGACAAATACAAAATTCGAATCAAAACTATAGGGTGCAGCCGAACCCGCTCCAAACATTCTAGTTCAGCCCCTGGCCATATTAAGATATTGAAATGCAAATGTGGCTTATGGAAAAGAATTTTAAACTTAAGTAGGAAAACAATATAATTTAACCAAAATATATTAATATCTGAAAACAATCCAAAAGGATTTTTATATCTAACCAAAAAATTAATTTCCATATCAATTAAAAAGAACAGATCCAAACATTAGAAATAAAGGAGTTGTTAGCCGTGATGTTCCGTTGTCTTGTGTGATAAAAATGTGTTGTTGAAACTTAAGGGTAAGTTTTACAAGATAGTGGTCAGACCGACTATGTTGTATGTGGCATAGTGTTGGCCAGTCAAAAAGTCACATGTCCAGCATATGAAAGTAGCAGAAATGAAGATGTTGAGATGGACGTGTGGGCATACTAGATTGGATAGTTAGGAATGAAGTTATTCGGGACAAGGTGGGAGTGGCCCCTGTGGAGGTAAAGATGTGTGAGGCAAGGTTGAGATGGTTTGGGCAAGTTAAGAGGAGAAACACAGATGCCCCAGTCAGGAGATGTGAGAGGTTGGCCTTGGGAGGTGAGAGGAGGGGTAGAGGTAGACTTAAGAAGTCTTGGGGGAAGTGATCAGGCGGGACATGGTGCAACTTGAGCTGACCGAGGACATGACCCTAGATAGAAGGGTGTGAAGGCGGAAGATTAGGGTGGAAAGTTAGTAGGTAGTCGTGAGTTTCCTTTTGTCTTCCCTAGTTCGATAGTATTAGTGCTAGTATGGTACCCTTTTTTTCTTAGTTTGCTATAGCTGCGTGTCTTGTTTTGTTACTACTTACCATAGGTAATTCCGTAGTTTGCTAGCAGGACTTCGTCATATTCTCATGTGCTGCCTTAGACTTATCTGTCTAAATATACTATCTTGCTATTACTTGTTCTCGGTACTTCTTTCATATTCTGTGTTGTTATCTCCGATTTAGTTCTCTAACTATTTGCCTTGTTATCACTTGCTATCAGGGCTTCCTCCATTTTCTCTAGCCGATGGTCAATCGGAAACAGTCTCCGGGTAAAGTTACGTACATCATACCCTCCCCAGACCTCATTTGGTGGGATTATATTGGGGTGTTGTTGTTGTTGTTAGTCGTGATGACCGATGAGCCCTCCCTATAACTGCAGAACAGAGCTAACAGAAACAGAAAAAATCAATTAAAAATCAACATGCATGTTAGGAAAAAAAAACATGTGACAATCAAGTGTGAGAATTAACTCATGGAGTTAACATTAACTTTACGGAGATTATCTAAGCTAACTTCTAATAAATTGAAAGGATAAATTTGTCGAAGAAATATATGGATGATTATTTTAAAATACCCCTAGACATAAAGATTGTCATTTTCTCCATCCAGTCACCTAGTACAAATTTACTCCTCATTCAACAACGGCAAACAAGAGAAATTAGTAGGAGAAGTAATTTATTTCCGTTTTATTTTTTCGCTTTCTACTCGGGATTGTTGTCTTGATTCTAAACCATGGCTTCATCTTTGAAAGAGTCTGAATATAGATGCTTTGCATGTTCAATTGTTTATTAAAGGAAAAGGGGTTAGTTATATTCCTTTACTATAGTTTATTGTTCAAATATGTCATCCGTTATACTTTTTGACTATTTTTGACCTTACCGTTTGGCAAAGTTTTAAATTTGCCCCTGATTTGACGGACTTGCCACATGGAGGCTGCTAAGTGAAGTCCCAACCCATAAGAAAATAAGCCACTCCCGTTCGAATAACCTGTGACCTGATCCGACCCATTACCAATTAAAACCAATCTGACTCTACAGTCTCCACCCTTGCAAAATTGCCACCACCGTAGACTACCATACCTCTTCTCCCATCGTCTTCCTCTATGCAAATTTAAACCCAAATTCCCCATCTTCACGAATTTGAAGAAAACAGAATAGCCCTTGTCACCTCGGAAAACCAAATAGCTCTCTTAGCTTGGATAGCTGCACCTTTCGTTCCGATGAGTCATCGAGTACGGTACTTGGCTCGCCGGTGCATGTGTTCTAGCTCTTTGTTTGAATGAAAAGTCTGGTTATTCTTCGAACTTTTATTTCCCTGTACTCTGGTGGTCTAAGGTAAATCCCGAGGTCATGAGTTGAGTTTTGAGCACCTGAGATTGGGTAAAATCCCTAACTCTTTCTCCCAGTTCTTCTTTTCTTTTTTCTGGTTGATTACAACTATGGTGTAGTTTTAAATTCAGTTCTAATTTGATGCATGAGCATCAATAGGTGAACCAACAGTAGTGGTGAGCAACAAAAGAAAACCTGAAACACCTTACAAATTCCATGCACCTTCAAAAATCGAACCAGACAACCATTGAGTTTGACTGAAAATTGACGATTCCAGTTTGTCAATGATGGGAATTTGATGGTGCCGACAACAAAGAAGATTTCCAAAGTAAACTGAGAGAGAGTTTTAAGGAATGACTCATTATAATTGTTGTCCTGGGTCTGGAAAAGATGGAATTGATAATAAAGGATGGTAGAAATGGTCTAAACATAAAAATTCTCTGAGAATGGTTGTTGGTGGTTCCCCTGTTCATATGGTTTCTTCTGGTAATGGTGAGATTAGCTCTCTGATGTGATTTTAAGTAAAAAATATGACTATGTTTTACTTCAATGTCGAAAAATTATGTTAGAATACTGGAAATGTCACTGATAGTAGCCTATATTATCTAATTTAGACGTTATTTACATTCTAGTTTAACTACACTTTATTGATGTTTGAATGTTAAACGATAACAAAATGCTCTAATTGAGAAATTTATGTTGTGCAAGAGCCACTCCGAACTAGGAGGGAGATAAAGAGCGTTTTGGAGTCAATTATGAACATACAAGGTCAATCAAAGGATAGCCCAGATGAAAAAAAGCGAAAAAAAGCAAGAAAGAATGAAAAAGGTAGGTCCGTGACCTGGGCGCGCAGCTGATCGCGGAGGAAGACAGCACATGGGCTAAAGTCCGCGGTCGCGTCGCGGTTGAATCCGCGGCCGCGCACGGGTTGGCAAATGCGACAGAGTGCAGGGGCTTTTGTGTAATTTCCGGAGCAATTAAACTAAACATATAAGAGCTCAAACTCGCCCAGAAGTCAGATTAGGCTTGTTTTATACATAATTGGAGACAAGAACAAGAGAGAGGAGATCAAGTAATTCTTTAGAGTTTCTATCTTCCTCTTTTTACTTATCATTGTGAATCATGAATCATATTATTGCTATGTTTTGCATTAGTATGAGTAGCTAAACTTCTAATCTAGGGTTTTGATGAAACTTATTTGAAGGATGAATTTCTTGTTATGTTAATATAATTTTGCCATAGTTTTATCTGTATTTGTTCAACTACATTCTTGTTGTTGTTGATTGAAGGGCCCTCAATTAGCTGTACCTATTTAGTGTGCATTACTCGGAAGAGAGTGCATATTTAGGTCGTTGTTGAATAACATTACTCCTGACGTATATGAAGAATCAATACGAAGGGTTTAAAGGTGAGATTAGGGATAACGAAACCTTGGGTGCGATCTAAGTGAGCTGTAATTAAAGCTAGCTAGCGTAATTCGGGAGAATATGTCTAGTATATTGTTGTAATTACTCGGGAGAGAGTTACGACAGTCTGAGTGCTCATGATCGATAGAGAAGACTTAAGAAAATTTATAACAAACATAGCGGAAAGGATTCCGACAATAGAGGAAATCATAACTTTAGATCATTCCAATTATTGTTTACAACTCATTCTTAGTCAGTTCTTATTTACTGCATTTTCATTAAGTAATAGTTAGTTAGAAAACAACCAACCTGTTATCTAAATATCTTGGGAAGTTGATTACGTGGAATTGTGTGGGTCTGATAGATTAATTCCTTGTGGGATTCGACTCCGTACTTGATAATCGGAATATATTTGCAGCGACCGCTTAGTCCTTTTTATAAGGCATAGTTGGACGTGATCAAATTTTGGCGTCGTTGCCGGAGAATTAACAGTGTTATTAATTGCAGTTAAAAGAAGTGCAAAAATTCTTAGTGTAATCAATTTTTTTAAACTCAAACTGAATACATTGAAATTCTAACGTTTGTGGTCTTGGGTGTTACATGTGCATGCCTAGAAACTCCTCAAGAACTAGTAAAGTGTTCGAAGCATTATCAGATCCTGAGAAAGTGTTTAGGGCATTGAATCGTGCAAACAGGAAAAGCAAACAACAACAAAACTTGACTGAACATTTTGAAACAGACATGGCACACCAAGTAAACAACAGGGATAATGGGGATAACGTGAATGACCCGAATGAGCAGGTGGCGGTGCCTCTTGTGCCAGAGGCTGCGTTGTATGACTGGGCACAACTCATAGCGGATAACTTAGCCACCGCAATTGTAGTCCCGCAGATACAAGTCGATTCGTTCCAAATCACAAACAACATGCTACATTTGTTTAAAAACAAGGGACTATTCTCAGGGTCATACATCGAAGATCCTCAACAACATCTAAAGAATTTCCTGTCAATCTGTTCCACACAAAGACAACACAATGTGACACCGGAAGCAATAAGGTTATTGTTGTTTCCATTCTCTGTGACGAGAGTAGCTCAGACTTGGCTTAATTCACTCCCCATAAATTCCTTCACTACTTGGGAGGAATTAGTCAAGCAATTCGTGAACAAATTTCACCCACCCAACAAGACTGCTCAGCAAATTGATGAGATCTTGAGCTTCAGACAGAAACCAACAGAAACATTGCAAGAGACTTGGGAAAGGTTCAAAGGGTTGCTGGTTTTATGTTCACACCATGGGATTCCGGAGCAGATGTTGGGGCAGAGGTTCTACATGGGTCTGGCAGATAACTTGAAAGCTAATGTTGATGCTTCAGCAGGTGGTGCATTCTTGCCTAAAACATACAGGGAGAGCAAAATCTTACTTGACAAGATAGCACAAAACTTGGGATGGACAACCAGGAACGCTCCAATCACTCCTGTGGTTCACTCAGTGGCCTTAGACCGAGCTAACTCCCTAGATGAAAATATAACCACTCTAATGACACAAATGAGCATACTCACCAAAAAGGTTGATGAGTCAGGCCAAAAACAGCAAGTACACATTGTTGATGCAACTAATGGGGGTTTATGTACATCTTGCATTAATCAACCATATGGTTGCTCGTGGAGTGCGGATGGTGATCACCAGCAATATCAGAAAAATATGAATTATGTGTCCAACTATGGGGGACAGAGACCAGGCAGTCAGAATTGGGGTCAGCAGAATCAACAATACATGCGAGCCCGGCAACAACACAACAATAGCAACAATCTCGGAGCCATGCGACCTCAAGGTCAAATGGCGCCTTACCAAAGGCAACAGGGGTACAACCATCAGAATCAGCAGCAGGCTTATCATCCACCTCAACAACAACACACTGGAGACACGAAGATGGGTTTGCTAGACTCGAGGGAATGATGCAACAATTGATTGGGTCCACTGGGAAAGTAACTAAGAGAGTAGATTCACACGAGTCAGCTATAAAGTATATTGAGATCCAATTGGGTCAGATTTCGATGGATCTGAATAATCGTCCTTAGGGGACATTACCTGCAGACACACGGATAAATCCAAAGGAGCAGGCCCTTAAGCAGCTAATGGCAGTGAGTCTACGAAATAGTAGAGACCTAGAGGTGACGGTACAACATGCTCAAAAAGATGCCAGCAACGAAAAAGAGGTTGTGAAAGAGACTGAGACAACACAGGAACCGATAGTGGAGGCAGTCCCTGAAAAAGAGAAAAATCAAATCACAGGGAAGAAACAACCTCCTGCACCATTCCCACAAAGACTGGACAAGTATCAGAAAGATGAGCAATACAAGAAATTCTTGGAGATGTTGAAGCAAATTCAGGTAAACATTCCATTGATTGATGCTTTAAAGGAGATGCCTAATTATGTGAAAATGATGAAGGACTTGATGTCCCACAAGTTTGACTTCCAAGACTTGGCCACAGTCACACTAACTCAGACTTGCAGTGCTGTTGTGATGAGACCCATTGCTGATAAGCTGTCTGACCCAGGGAGTTTCACAATTCCCTGCATTATAGGTAATTTTTCATTTTCTAAGGCACTGTGTGATTTGGGGGGAAGCATAAATCTTATGCCCCTAGCTATCTATAAAAGGCTTGGGATTGGAAGATCTAGACTCACGTCCATGTTATTGCAGCTGGCTGACATGAGAGTAAAGAGGCCCTCTGGTATTCTTGATGATGTGTTGGTGCAGGTTGGGAAGTTTGTGTTCCCAGTAGATTTTGTCATTCTTGATTGTCGGGTTGATGAGGAAATTCCCATAATTTTGGGAAGACCATTCTTGGCCACTAGGAGAGCTCTAATCGACTGTGAAACTGGAGAGCTCAAGATGAGATTAAATGATGAACAAATAACATTCAACGTGCATAAATCTATGAGGCGACCAAGTGAATTCACCAATTGCTCTCTAATAGAGGTCGTGGATGTAAGTTTGGAAGAGGATAACGAGACATTGAACATTTAAGATCCTCTGGCAGCTTGTCTCATGAACCTAGATGAAGCTAATGGAGAAGAATTGGGAGAGTGGGTACTTGCTCTTGAAGGCAAGGGCTTTAGGAAGAGGGAGCTCGAATTTGAACCCTTGCACTTAGAGGAAAGAAAAACTCCTCCAGCTAAGCCATCCATAGAAGAACCCCCAAAGTTGGAGCTGAAGCCACTTCCCTCCCATCTCGGGTATGCATTCTTAGGACCTAACTTAACGTTACCTGTTATTATCTCATCTAGTTTGTTAGATGTGCAGGCAGAACAACTTTTGCAGGTACTGACAGAGTGCAAGACTGCAATTGGGTGGACCATTGGAGACATCAAGAAGATCAACCCGGCCTTCTGTATGCATAAGATTCTATTGGAAGATGGGCACAAACCTTTCAGAGAACACCAAAGAAGGCTGAACCCCAACATGAAGGAAGTGGTGAAGAAGGAAGTTATTAAGTGGTTAGATGCATGAATCATATTCCCCATCTCTGATAGCAACTGGGTTAGCCCAGTCCAACATGTACAAAAGAATGGAGGAATGACGGTAGTAAAAAATGAGAAGAATGAATTGATCTCTACACGAACCGTCATAGGTTGGTGAATATGTATGGATTACAGAAAGTTGAACTTGGCTACCCGGAAAGACCACTTTCCACTTCCATTCATTGATCAGATGTTAGATAGACTAGAAGGGAGGTCCCATTTTTGTTTTATGAATGGATACTCAGGGTACAATAAGATCTCTATTGCACAGAGGATAGAGAAAATACCTCGTTCACCTGCCCTTATAGGATTTATGCTTTTCGGAGAATGTCGTTTGGCTTATGCAATGCACCTGCCACATTTCAAAGGTGCATGATGGCCATATTCATGGACATGGTAGAGGAAATAATGGAGGTGTTCATGGATGATTTCTCAGTGGTGGGAAACTCATTCGATGATTGCCTTAAGAACTTGAGAAGAGTATTGAAGAGGTGTATAGAGACTAATCTAGTGCTAAACTGGGAGAAGTATCATTTCATGGTACATGAAGGTATAGTCTTGAGGAACTACTAGCCACAAGTCTTGAGGAAGTTTCATGGTATGCAGACATTGCAAACTACCTGGCGAGCGGTATAATTCCTTATGACCTTTCCTCTGTGCAGCAGAAAAAGTTCTTTTGTGATTGCCGCATGTATTATTGGGATGAACTGTATCTATTTAGGATTTGTGTTGACAACATGATCTGGAGGTATATCCCCGAGATAGATCAGTCTTCTGTTTTGCTGGCATGCCACGCATCAGCATATGGTGGATATTTCAGAGGAGTCAAGACAACTGCAAAAGTTTCGGAAGAAGGCTTCTACTGGCCAACAGTGTTCAAAGATTCACATTTATGGGTGAAGGTTGTGATGAATGCTAGCGAATCGGGAATATTTCCCGGCGCCATGAGATGCTCATGAACACAATTCAGGAGGTCGAATTGTTCGATGTATGGGGAATCTACTTCATGGGGCCCTTCGTCAGTTCATATGGAAACAAGTACATACTTGTCGCTCTAGACTACGTGTCCAATAGGTGGAAGATGAAACACTCCCCACCAATGATGCAAAGGTGGTGATTGGGTTTTTAAAAAAGAACATATTCACCCGGTTTGGCACCCCAAGGGCCATAATCAGTGACAGAGTCACTCATTTCTGTAATCGAGCCTTCGAGAAGTTGCTAGAGAAGTATGATGTACGGCACAAGGTGGCCACTCCATATCATCCGCAGACAAGTGGTCAAGTGGAAGTATCAAACAGAGAAATAAAGAGTGTGTTAACTAAGACCGTGAATGCCACAAGAACAGACTGGGCGAGAAAGTTAGATGACGCACTCTGGGCTTATAGATCCGCTTGCAAAACCCCAATTGGCATGTCGCCATACAAGTTGGTGTTTGGGAAGGCGTGCCACTTGCCGGTGGAGTTGGAGCATAGAGCTTGGTGGGGCTGAAACAGTTGAATCTCGACATGGATGCTGCGGGAACAAATAAAGTCACATAATTGCATGAACTTGATGAGTTCCGCTATCTTGCTTTTGGGAGCACAAGATTGTACAAAGAGAGAATGAAGATATTACATGATAAGGACATTATTGAGCGGAATTTTAAACCCGTAGATACGGTATTGCTTTACAACTCAAGACTAAGGCTATTTCCGGGTAAACTAAAGTCACGATGGTCAGGACCATTTCGTATGGTTGAAGTACACCCCACAAGTGCTGTAGAGATTGCTGCAGAGAATGACTCTCGAGCATTTATAGTCAGTGAGCATAGATTGAAACATTATGTGGGCATGGATGAAGCAAAGGAAGTGTCAGTGACCCATTTGATCGAGCCTCAGAGGTCGAGCGAACCTTAAATGCGCTTATCTGCGTCGTGCTGCGACGTTAAATCAGGCGCTGCATGGGAGGCAACCCATGATTTCCTTCTTTTGTTTTTCTTTTGTTGTTGTATTTGATGTGAATGATACTAACCAAACTACTAGTGTGCAGGGAAAGATTTGTGCACATCGTAAGGAGTCGAGTTCAAAAGTTAACCCCGAAAGAGGTAAAATTGAAAAAAAAGGGAAAATTTTCTCGAAACGGTGATCCGCGGCCGCACACTGGATCGTGGATCTGAACGCGGAGATTGGGCGGAACACTTTTGAGGATCCGCGACCGCGGACCTGAACGCGGACTTTAGCACATCTTCTGCCTCAGGTCCGCGACCGCGGTCCTGACCCCGTACTGGGGCGCGGACTTGATGAATTTTTCTGCCCAGCATCCGCGATCGCGGACCTGGGCGCGGATGGGGGGCGGATGGCAGATAATTTTTTAATAGTTTTTTTTCTTTTTATTTTCTAGTTTCCCCTAAAACCTAAATCCCCCCCAACACGACACTGCTCCTAAATTCCCTCCCCATTCTTCCTCTCATCTTCTACTCAAACCTTCCATCTCCCCCACAACCAAAACCACTGATTCCCTATTCCCCTCCCCCCTCCCCCCTCCACCACTGAAAATCTCTCTTCCTTTCATTCTCTCTCCATTAACAACAATCCAACCTCCATCTTTCTCAAGAATCTCATGTAAGTACATGATTTTTCTCTTCCCTCTTACCTTTTTTTTTCTTTGGAAGTTTTATTTTCAGATTTTTGTAATGCTTTTTTCTTTAATTTTTCTTATTTTTAATTGCTAGTGTATATAATGGGTAGGAAAAATCGTGACTTTCTTGTTTTAGAGGTGGATTGTGGTATAGATAGGTGTGTAAGGCCATTAGATTGGATATGGGAGGCTTGGTAACTTCATGGGGTTATTTGTGCTAATTTGTGGACATATGCACACTAGGCGTTTGTTAAATTGCCTAACTGAGCTTTAAGTGCAAATTGTGACCATGGTGCGGGTGAAGTCTGAATAACCGCCCTAGGTTCACATAATTCGCCCCTACTAATAGTGGCACTTGTTTTGTCAGGTATCATGAATCCCTCACGAAAGAGACGTGCTACAGGTCCCCAGTCCGGTGGACCGGGAGGTTCATCTAGAGCTCGGGCACCGGCTGGCACAAGCCAATTTGACAATCGTCGGTTTGTATCTAGAAAAGCTCAGGAGCGTTTTAGTGAGAAGGAGTTGAAGAAGCCTGTACCCGAGAGAGCCATTGACAGGGCAGCCCTCCAGGTTGAATGCCCAAACATGTATCGGGAATTGATGAGGCTCCGGCTCGACATCTTCTTTGAAGAGCCGGAGGAAGGAAAAATGATGTTGGTGCGGGATATTTATGCCAATTGCCCGGAACATGAAGGTCGGATCTGCATAGTGCGATAGACAATGGTGGATGCTTCACTCGATGCCATCAGACGAGTGTATAGATTGCGGGTTTTCAATGGGGTTGAAGATTTTTATGAGACATACAAGCAAAAGCCCGTCACTTGGAATTTGTTCCTCCAAACCATTTGTGTGCCAGGCAAGGAGGTAGTATGGGTTACGCCTGGAAGTGTATTGAATTCATCATCCCTCACTTTTGAGGCCAAGTGGTGGCTTTACATAATCAACAGTCGCTTGTTGCCATCGCACAACACCACGAATGTAAATGGACCTCTGGCGGCAACAATTTGGTGCTTTGTGAATAGCCGAGATTTTGATGTTGCCCGACTCATCCAGGCAGAAATGTCCGTTCGCTCACCCGAGAAGAAGTATGGATTCTACTTTCCATCTCTTGTCACCAGATTGTGCACAGTGGCGAGAGTTCCCGAGAACCTCAACATAAATGGGAAGGTGCAAAAGGAGGTCGTGTTCCGAGAAATCAAAGTAACCGTAGGGAAGGACCCGGTGGCACCTGGAGCTGCTCACGATGACTCCTCGGATGAGTCTGAGGATGATGATGACGGTCAGGGGGAGGCTATGCATGCCACAAGCCCACAGGTGCAGATCCCGGATAAGGCAGATCCATCTCAGTCCCGCCGGAGTACCCGTCTGACAGTTCTGGAGCAGGAAATGGCAGGGCTGCGCCCTTCGGTCACAAACCTGGGTACTAGAGTTGATGCTTTGGCTACTCAAAGTGCGAAGTCCGAAAAGAATATTGTGGGATGGTTGCGGGCGCTAGGAAGAGCTTGTCACCTCGACCCTGGCACTGTCTCCGACCGGGATGAGTCACCAAGGAAGTCCCTTTACCTTACCTTGCTTTAATTTATTTGACATGGGGACATGCCAATATTTTAAGTGTGGGGTGGGGGATGATGTTGTATGTTGTTGTATATGTTGATAATTGATTTTGTAGTTTCTTTTGTTAAGTTAACTTCAACTTGGCCCAACGATGGACACCACTTGACGGGTTTCTTGAGGGACTAGAGTCGAACAAAAAAAAAGATTTTGGTTTTGTAGTAGTGTATCAACTCCCCCTTGGTTTTTCTTTAAACCACGGTTATTTTCCAAGGGTTTTATTTGAACCGGGTGTAGTTAGTTTTTCATTTTTAATTAGGAACTTATGGGCGAGGGGCAGAGTTGAAATAGGATCCCTTAACTCCATGATGCGTTGAATGTAGACTACTTCAGTGTGACGCTTAGGCTCATTGGCTGACTCGTGAGAAGGCCTTAAAATGTGTGTTCTTAATTTGGCTTAAGCACCTTGAGCTGAGTGTCAGGTGATCTAATCTGGATTGAGTCATGTGCCATGTGTGTGTGAGGCTTGTGTATTCTGTGCTGACGTTTAACGCCTAGAACTTGCCATGTATGGTAGTCTTGTTTGGTCTAGGAAGTGATATAGGCATTTCTTTGTTGAACCATATATATACATGTTCTTCCCACCTAATTGCTATATACCATAGTTAACCCCTTTGAGCCTATAATCATGTTTCTTTGGCAACCACATTACAAGCCTTCTTTTGCGTTTGTGTTTCAAATAATTTTTGAAGTCTTTCCGCAACGGAGGCAACTTCTCAATCATCGCTGCTACTTGGAATGCTTCATTGATGACAAGACCTTCAATGAAAATTCTGTTAGTAAACATAATAAAATTAATACTACCAATATTAGTATTAATTCTACTTATACCTTCAGCAAGGAGATCGTGAATAATCACTTGTAATTCCTGGACTTGTGTAATAACAGACTTGTTATCTACCATTTTATAGTCCAAAAACTTTGCAGCATTGAACTTCTTCAATTCGGTATCTTCAGTTTTGTATTTCTTTTTAAGCGCTATCCACAGTTCTTTTGACGTTTCCACGCCACCGTAGAATTTATACAAAGCATCCTCCAGCCCACTTAGAATATAATTCTTGCACAAAAAATCTGAATGCTTCCACGCCTCAATCACGAGAAAGCATTCAGTTTTTGGAGTTTCATCTGACAGCACAGGAACATCTTCCTTGATGAGCTTCTGGAGACTTAGAGTAGTCAAGTAGAAGAACATCTTTTGCTGCGAGCGCTTGAAATCAATCCCGAATTTTTTTTCGGGTTTCTCAGCCGGTTCCAATGATGTCGGTGTTGTCCAGCTCGTTGAGGCATTGGCAGTTGCCATCGGAACAGCTTGGTTCCCGTTGTCATTCATCATTTCTGTAAAAGAATGACACAAACGTTAAAATCACGTAGATTTTAATCTCCAAATCGAGTACAAAACCACAAAGATTTTACTCTCCAGAAACAATGAATATAACACAAATATAGAAAAAATATTAAATTCCTTAAGCTTGTTATTAATCTGTATTTGAAAACCAATTCTGGAGAAAATAAATAACATAAACAGAAATGTAAATGAAGTAACAAAATCAATTCGAGCCTACTAAATTCACAGTATTTTCTTAAGGAATTTAATCCCCTCCTAGTACCCAAGGTTATGGATTATTTTCTCCTAGGATAGAACGAATTACACACTGGTCCGAGGCTGAGGCCGAGCCGAGCGAGCGAGCGACGACGGCGACGGCGCGAGGCTTGCCTTCTTCTCAACTCCTTATGAGCTAAAAGAAGAGCAATTGCTTATACCCATCAAAAACCTTTTCCTCTTCCCATGTGGGACAATCAGGTAGGGAACCTCAAATATTTTATTTTTCCCTCAATTTACCATTCACCCAATTTTAAGCTATTAATGCTTAAAAACCCAACACAAATAGTGTATGATCTTATAAGATTCTGAAGTTTAACTAACTTTCCCCCTCCCCCTCCCCCTCCCCAACCCCACTTCTCCCTTTTGTCCTAGACTTATAATTTCGAATCTCTCTTGTGTTGGGAATATAGCGCCTTGAGCTAGGATAGATGATTCTACTTCTTGGTGGAAATTTTAATGTATGAAAGTGAATATCGTAGGACATCAAGAAATTACCATAAGTTGGCTAAAAGCGGGAAGACCTTAAGCGTAAACTTGAATTACCAAAAATATCTATAAAATATTGAATGATATTTTTATCCCTCCAAACACTATTCCTCTAATACTAATGTACAAAATCGTAAAAACACTTCATAATAGGTATTGTACTATAAAAAATCATATAGATAGAGGAATTGAGCCTCTTTACTGCCTATCATCATTATTAGATTCTTTAAGCTAATAACGTGGATTAAAAATATGTTAAGTGAATCTACACTTCAATTCATCTTGATATACAACTTATATTAAGGGTTAGCTAAATAAGATCAACATTATTGTTCGACTTTTATGGTAAAGGGAAGACAATTTTAAGTAAAAAAATTATGTCTCCTTATTGCCACACCACCAGAAGGTCCTCTAGAAGTCCATCCTTTCCAACCAAATATTCACCCATTGGTTGGCTGTGAGAAAAAGGTTAGCAACAGTTGACAGGTTGCTCAAGTCTGGCACACAAGTCGCTTAGACTTGTATCTTTTGTGATACAACAGTGAAAACTTTTGAGCATTTTTTCTTGACTGTTCTATCACAAGAGCATTGTGGCATAGACTACTAACATGGCTGGGCTTTCAAAGAACAGTAGGAGATTGGCGCAAAGAAGAAGTCTGGATTGGGTGCAATAACTAGCAGTGTTTTTGTTACCATTTGAAAGGAAAGAAATAGCAAAAAGTTTCAGAAGGATACTTATCAGGAAGGAAGACAGAATTTGCAAGGAAATTGCAATACACACTCACATTCTGGGCAGAGACCTCAAGAAACTACTAGAATTCAATGATACAGATTAGTTGTTTTGTAATAGTTTATTCATTTTCATAAGCTTTTCTTGTAAGCAAAGTCTGTTTTCTCAGTCTTTTTTAGAAATAGGTGCATGGTCTGCACCTATTTGGAGTTGTAAATATCACTTTTTGATATTAATGAAATTTATGTTACCAAAAAAAAATACATGTTTCTCTTTAATTTTTATTTGATACTTAAAACACAATTTATAATAGTATTTGTGAGTTTTAAAATTCATGTACTTATTGATAAAGGGGCGTGCACAAAAACAAGTGATCAAAACAGTCCAACTCCTATGAATTATAAGGACCATTTTCATCATTTTCTTGTCCATTTGACATGTCTAGCCCGCAGATAATTGGTGCTAAAATTTGGTCCTTCCATCCAAGTCTGGTGCTCCCATTGCTATTATCAGGTAATATGCCCGCATTATAGAAAATCGGAATAATATCCAAGCACGCAAGATAAAAAAGTAACCAAAATTATACTATTTGAGTTTGCCATGATATTGAAGTTCAGTGCTGTCTGGAGAATTTTACCGAGTCTGAAACCCAATTATTGAATTTTTGGACAAGTATAACGTTAAAAGGTGGAAAAAAAAGTTATCAAACTATGTATAACGCGGTAATAAACTGCGCTATATTTTAACAGTGTTTTAGCTGTTAAAATATAGCGCGGTTTATTACCGCGTTATAAATGTCTAGCGCGGTTTATTATCGCGTTATACATGTATAGCGCATGTTTTTTCTGCGCTATGCTGGCAGGAAGGTATAGCGCATAAAAAAACAGCGGTATACCTATATAGCGCATAAAATAACCGCGCTATACGTGTTTGTGGGCCCACCAATAAGTTAACTGACATAACAATAATTCAAATAGGTATAACGCACATTAAAAGAACGTTATACATCAAAAATTTCAGCACCCCGGGCTAGCCATTTCCTTATATAAAGGGGTTAGGATTTTACGAAAATCCATTCAAAAAATATTCTAACTCTCGTTCAAATATTTCTTCTTGTTAAATTCTCAAGCATTTTTTCATAATGTCTGAAGAACGAAGAATAAGAATTTCATTATATTGGGGGGGAGGGAGGGATGAGGTTGTGATGGAGAATAACTCTGTGAGGTACAGTTTATCTCCACAGTATCATGTTAAATTTTCACTTACAATGGAGTACGATACATTGGTATCGTTGTTATGCAAAACAATGAGTGTGAGGAAACGTTCGGTGAAACTTAAAGTAATCGGAAGATATCCATATTCCGTCACTCCGCAAGGGGTTGCTTTTTACTCGGAGTCTAACATCAACGATGATAAAACTTTGAGGGATTTTCTGAGGACTCCGGATTAATACCGGAAATTTCTTGTAATCAAAATGTTGGATATATACGTCAAGGTCGAAGACGTTCCCAATGATGAGGTTGCACATAGTAGGGATAACCCCCAGTCAACGGGTGGTTATTCTGGAGCATTTTTTGATGGACAAGTTCCGGATGAAAGAGTTTGCCTTGATTTAAACTTATCACCGCCGGCGAATGAGCAACGAGAAAATAATTTCTCTCCTGCTTTACATAATCCACAAGGCGAGTGGTAAACTTCAATTTTCCTTTGTGTTACGATGTATAATTTGGTTGTATTGAATTCTTATTAACGCTCATATATTCCACAGGGGGTACTGATCACGCTCAACTGTGTCTAATAAAAGACTAAGCGGGCGTTGCAAATATAATCCGGGGTATTATGCCCAGAGTCGAATCCCACAGGGACTTAACGTATCAAAAGAAGCTTGTAAAGTACTAAATTCTTATTAGTCAACCTCCTCAAACTTTATGAATAACAAATGGTGTTGTGATTACTACTACAGCTAACTGAATCTATAAAACTAAAAGTAACTAACAAGTAGTTGTAAACAATTGGAATAAAAGTCTAAGGCAATGGTTTCCCCCGTTGGTTCTTTCCCTAGTTGTATGTTCCTATAGCTTTGATTTGGTTGTCTCTATCAATCATGAACTCTCCAGTTATCGTAAATCTTTCTCAAGCATTTATGACAATTTACTAGACGCACTCTCTCGAGCTACGCTAGCTATATTTGCGTTACGGTTCACTTTAGATTGCACCCGAGGTATATTATCTCTAACCCAACCTCTAAACCCTCGGTTATGACTCTCGTCTATACTCCGGGAGTGGTGTTGTTCAACAACTACCTAAATATGCACTCTTTCTCAAGCAGATACATAATAAATCTAGTTGAGGGCCCTTCAACAAACTACAATCAAAACGTAGTTGAACAAATAGAGATTAATAACCCACTCAAAACTATATTAACATTCCAACAAGTTCATCTCCAACGGGTTCCACCAAAACCTTATATTAAAGTATTTAGCTACTCATAATAATAACAAAAACTACAAAAGAATTCATAGTCAATGGTAAAAGAACAAAAGAGGAGAATAAAGATTGATGCCCAATTTTCCTCCTTGCCTCTTGCCCTTGCTTTTGATGTTTTCCACTTTAAAAACTGATTCTCCCCTCTCTTGGGCGAATTCCTTAAGTTTATATAGGGTTTGGGGCTTAAAATCCCGTGTTTTGCACTTTAGTCCCTGAAGTTTACGCGTCCTGCCGCGGTCGCACCGCGGTTACGCCAGGACCGCGGCCAAACAGGTTCTCTGAATCTGAGGCTGCTTCCTACCGCGGTTGCACCGCGGTAGGCCTGCTTCAGCTCTGCTTTTACTTTTTATTTGGTGCACTTTGTGGATATTATTTGATTGGCCTCCTTTTTCCCGTAATTGACTCCAAAAATGTTCCAACGTCCTTTTCTTGTGATTTATCACCTGCAATGCATGAAAAACACTAATCAGAGCATTTTGTTATCAATATTTACATTAAAAACGATACAAAATATGGTTCCTTAGGGTCCTAATTATAGTAAAATTCACATATTATCAGGTACCGATCAGATATGAATTTTACAAGTTATGAACCCACGCATAATTGGAATATGCCTAGTTTTGGTGTGTTGGATCATGGTGGTCCATCCGGGAGTCATCACCAACACGAAAATGTCTATCATGAAATTTCATCACATTATGACTTGTAAGTGAAGTGATACAGCTATATGAAAAGTATTTATTAATTTCAGTAGCTTATTATTTTGTTAGTTGTGCAGTGAAAACGAGCAAGTTGAACCACATGTCCTCACTCAATTGCCCGAAGACGACGTATTAAATTGGGATCTGGCATATGCATAGAGTGAGGAAGAGAACAGTGATTACGACAACAATGCCTAGGAATCCGGAGACGAGACACCCTTCCTTCGTGAGGATGGTGAGGAGGAGGATGAGAATGAAGGACATGATTTGACGAGGGAGTATGCTCCACCCCCCCCCCCCCAGACGAAGGGGGACCGGGCCCCACGTGCCGTTTCATTCAACGGCGATTTCTCCCCCCCTAGACGAAGAGTGTACGAGTCCCAAGTGCCGTTTCATTCAACGGAGATTTCTCACCTTGATAACTTTCCAAGCATGCCGGATGTGGAAGCTCTCACAAGGGATTTTGATGAAATTCGGACAGCAATGTGGGATGAGTCTAGACCAACGGTGCTGGCAAATCACATGTTTTTTAATGATAAAGCGCGTGTAAGCAGGGCTTGTAAAATGCCCAACGTAAAAGAGTGTCGTGAGATGATGGTATAAGAGTCAAGTCCGGATGTATACAAGGTTGTTTGCCGAAGGTGGTTTAGCCATGTCATTGAACGTTGTGTGCGAGCGAAAAGAAGACAGGTATGTGGAAAGTAGGTAAATACATTCCCACCCACACATGTGAAATGGACACATTCTACATGCTATAAATGTGTCGTCCGCCCTGGAACGATCATCCCGCTAATAATGTGTAGGCTCCCATGTAGGCCCCCTCGGTACATACTGTGGACGGTCAAACTAGCAAAGTACCTGCTCCGTGGCATGATGCTCCACAATATCGGTAGGGGTGTTCATGGTTCGGTTTGGATCGGTTTTTTCCTAAAAAGAAACCAAACCAAGTAAGACGGTTTTTTAAATAACAGAACCAAACCAAACCAATTAAGTCGTTTTTCTCGATTCGGTGTATGTCGGTTTTTTGTTTTTTTGATTTTTCGGTTATTTGTCGGTTTTTTCTTAAATATAAGACATACACTATCAACCACATATTTCGGCGACCACATTTTCAATGTGACACTATCAAATCAATTGCCCATTGAGAAATATGTTATTTACTAAAATATATTGATTATAATTGAATGAAATAGTGATGAATAATTTAAACGACTCAATTAAAAAAATATTTTTTTTAACATGAAATGGATTCTTACACTTAACAAAAGAAAACTATCAATCAAAACTAGAATATAAAAGTAAAGAACTGAACTAAAAGTGCAAACCATTAACATTCACTATAAAAAAATTTGAAACTTGTATAAAAATATACATATATATATAGGTGTAATAATAAATTTAAAATAGCTACTCCTATAATCGGTTTGGTTTGGTTATTTTTAGATTAAAACCAAAACCAAATCAAATTTTATCGGTTTTTAAAATTCAAAACCAAAACCAAACCAAACCAAAAAGTATCGATTTTTTTGGTCGGTTTGGTTTGGTTTTCGGTTTGGTTCGGGTTTTCGGGTTTTTATGAACACCCCTAAATATCGGGGCATATTAGCGGGACGGAAGTGCTCCAAATTAGTCGGCCGGCCGAGCAATAATCTGGCAGGCCACCTATAAAGTCGTCGTTGTATGTCGTCCAAATAAACTATCTAATAAGAACATAAAACTTGAGTATGTGCAACACTAAGTTAATCTATTCCAAGAAGCAATAGGTACATATTTACCTGTGTGCTCACCAGCAGATCCAACACATACCTGCAGAGGGGGAGATTATGATGAGCATCATACTCTCGTGCAATTCTACGACAGAGAACCGACCTCAATATTTTTATAATTTTGTGTGTCTGTTTTATAAATTAAATATTTAATTTTTAATTATATAATTGGACAGAGTATATACCTATGGATTCCAGGCTCGATATTTGAGTCCCAGTAGCACAAACTCTCATGAATAATTATGTGTGTCAATTTCAATATTTTTATAATTTTGTGTGTTTGTTTTATAAATTAAATTATTAATTCTTGTAAATTTGACAGAGTATATACCTATGAGTTCCAGGCTCGATATTTGAGTCCCAGTAGCACAAACTCTCATGAATAATTATGTGTGTCAATTTCAATATTTTTATAATTTTGTGTGTTTGTTTTATAAATTAAATTATTAATTCTTGTAAATTTGACAGAGTATATACCTATGAGTTCCAGGCTCGATATTTGAGGCCCAGTAGCACTAACCTATCATGAATTTTTATGTGTGTCAATTTTAATATTTTCATTCCTTTGTGTGTTTGTTTTATAAATTAAATAATTAATTTTTATAAATTGGACAGAGTTTGTATTTCATCTATCAGTATAAGAAATACTTAAACTACAAGGATTCTAAGCTAAAATACTCTACATTTTACTAGGCTAAAAGGCTCTATATTTTACTACGCTAAAAGGCTCTACATTTTACTACGCTAATAAATAATCTAAACTAAATATAAACAACAAATACATTTTAATCACATAACATTCACGAAATACATATAAAACAGTAAAATATATTAACTAACAGTTTTATTAAGAAAAAAAAAATTCTCAATTTTTACATATTTTTTTTAGAACAATAATATCTTAGTCCGGATAAAGATAACATACTAGTTTCGCAAACAAAACACAAAACGACATGGAAACACATTCAAGTCAACTAATATGCATTATTATACGAGTTTAGACATAAACTAAATCGGAATACCTCGATTTATTATTTTCGGAAAGTGGAGAAGTTGAAAATTTAAGTCCGAAATGAAGAAACCACAACAATATAATGCTTTGCTAGGGTGTGGGACCTACGTACTTGTCGTTTTAGGTGACGGGTAGGACCCACTATCATTTTTTTAGAGGAAAAATAGGGGGGGGGGGGGGGGGGGGGGCTGTCTGTTTTTTTTACAATTCTAG
>ML262050.1:114423-135921 GCA_005239495.1 Nicotiana undulata
GGGGGGGAGGGGGGCGCTGTTGGTGGGGGTAATATAAAAATGGGGTTCTTTCGGTTTGGGGAAGAAGGAGACGTTATAATAAGTGGTATAGCGCGGTTATTTTATACGTTATACCTTTCCGTCAAATCCTGCCAGCATAGCGCGGAAGAAACATGCCTATACATGTATAACGCGGTAATAAACCGCGCTATATTTTAACGGCTAAAACACTGTTAAAGTATAGCGCGGTTTATTACCGCGTTATACATAGTTTGGTACTCCCTCCGGTTCACAATAAGTGACCAATTTGCTTTTAGTACGCCCATTAAGAAAATACTAAATTTTATATAAAAACACCTAGTATGACTAAACTACCCCTAATTAAATATTTAATGTGAGGATTAAAAAAACTTTGTAGAAATATGTAAATAGGGGTTATTTTGTAAAAACAAATTGAAATTTTTCTTGATTACATAACTGAACACTTATTTTGAACCAAAATGAAAAAGAAAATCGATCACTTATTGTGAACTGAAGAGAGTAATTCTTTATTTTTTTCACCTATTAATGTCACACTCGTCTAAAAATACAATAATTGGGTTACGAACTCGAATTTTACCCTATGGGATAAAACTTTAATGCGGAGGGTAAAAGAAAGAGCGTAACAGGAATTACATATTTCACCAAAAGAAGGTATGTTTTGGTTATGAAAATTTACCATAGATCTGAGTGCAGTTAATGAAAGTAGAAGACAAAACTAGAGAATGCACAGAGCCAGTGATGAAGTCATTCTCATTAAAATACTCAAAGCTGTGAGAAAAAGACAACTCTTGTGATTTGTGTTGTGACAACATGAGCTACTGGCTACTGCAGCCTAGGTATTAGGCACCAAGAAAAAAAATAGTATGCCCTATTGTTAGTGACTTTTAACACTGAAGTTACCTAGTTTTACTACAAACAGATTCTATTTTTGTTTCTTTCAAAATGTAAATGTACAGCTAGCTAGTGTAGAAAGAGTTTCTGAATGAATCAGAGGTATCAGAACTTTCCCAACTGCCAAAATAAATTGATGTGAAATCATCTTTATTGAAGTTTTTAAATTTGGGTTGAATAGTTGGAGTATTAAGCTTGGAAAACAAGTTTCGAGTCTTCACACAAGCAAAGCGGTAGTTTGGTTTGAATACGGCTTATGCCGGGATAAGTAGTTTGGTATGTTGTATTAAATATGACAAATGTATAATTTGTAAGAAGAATATATAAGTTACATCGGTGTTAATTATCTCATCCTCTATAAGGTATAAGTTATCCGGTATTAATTTTAATCCTAAGAACTAACCAAATAAAATATTAAAGTGATATTAAATTTTTGTACCGACACTATACCTTCTTATACCTTATACCAAACGATTACTATTTAATAGTAAGAAGTATTAGGAGTAGTTAAATTTTTTCTCATCTGCTTGAAGCTCGATCACCCCAGAATCTGGGGGTAAAAAATTCAAAAGTTGATTCAGTTGTCACATGCATATGTTGCCTCACGAGTATGAGTTGTCAATTTAATACAGGATAGTAGTAGGAAAAAAACAAACATTGAGTTGAAAATTAAGATATGATACAACAATGGAAAACATCTGTACTTTTGGCGAGAGAATGATTGCATACCAACACTAGTTGTTTAATTTCTTCATTGGCTAAATAGAGATGTTCACTTTTTAAAATGCAAGTCTTTCAATAAATATATAGGACAAAATACAACAGAGTTTTATCTGCAAAACTGTGGAAAATTTTGCAAAGAAGCCATGAATCCGCCTGATGTAGGAGTTATATGCAGTACACCAGCACTTATTTGTCCGTTGGCGCTTTGGAACTCAGAACGTACATGTCTCTAGTAATTAATTGCTTTTGTTATTTCATGTGGAATTATATAAGATCAAAAGTTGTTGGAATTGCATGTGGATTGAGCATAACCTATAATTTTAAATGCACCTTCATGTTGTCTCTTCGGAAATTTGTCTTCAATTTGCAGTTACATACTACCTTCTGTCCAAAATCAGTGATTCTTTGGCTGTTTTTATACAGATTAAAATATCTACCTTTTAACATTAATTAGCAATAAAATGGACCATACTAACCTTTACTTCTCACATAAACACTCCTAACACATAACCCAACACTATTTATTTCAAGGATGATGTAGGAAAAAAATAATTAATTCATCCTCAAAATCTGAAAAAATCACTTATTTTGGACCGGAGGAATTAGTATACTTTTTTCGCCGGAGTACTATTGAACAAAAGCCAGAATTTTATATGCCCTTCATGTTGGCTCTACACAAAGGCTTTTTTTTTTTAAAGGAAAATGATATGGTATAGTTGCTCTCAAAATAATGGCCGAAAAAATTAATGTATATTTTTGTATATATATACATTCTATTTGTGATATACAAAAATTATACAAAATTTGCACATTTTTTATTATCGATTATAAATAGTTTCTGAAGAGGCTAAAAGTGACAAAAGTCCTTTTTTTCTTCTAGAAAAATGCATAGGAGCCCTTTAGACTCGGAGGCGGAGCCATGAACACACCCCCGGGTTCAGAGTTATCTTGGATTTACAGTTACATACTTGTATCTTGGGGGTAACAGAATTCTTGCAAAGAACGTACAAGTGGGTTATTGCAAATCCGAGAAAAGTTTAGGGGTTTGTTTATTTTTCTTAAAAGTGTGGGGAGACCTTTTATGTTTTTTTTTTTAAATTTTTTTTTAATGATAATGATGGTGTATAGAGTATAGACCAAATTGCTCGGGTGAAAAAATTGGGGAGAAAACTTATTGACAAGTCTAAATAGTCTAAATATCCCCACTTTAATACTTCTTTCTGGTTTTCCTTTTGTTCTTTTTAAAGCTTTATGCATGGAGAATCATAATCCCCATTCCCAACAAAATATAAATATAAAAAAAAGCAACGACACTTGAAAGTTAACCATTCCTCTATATAATAAACATATGCACACTTTGAATTGGATAATAGTTAGAAATTAGAGATAATCTTCATTGCATTTTTCTTAAAATCAAAGACCTTGCAGGACTTCTTTTGACATTGAGATCACAACCTCTTTGGAGAACATAAGCAGGCCTACAAATAGAAAATCAAATTATCAACAACTAACATACCATTAAAGCAGAGAATTAGGGAAAGGATGAATTGAAGATTCATACATTGAAGCAACGTCTTCTTCTTTGATGTCTTTTCAATACTTTATTTAACTTAGCAGCCATTTCTCTGTGTGATAGAATTTGTGAGCTCAACAACACATGACTTCTTTGAATTGGAGGAGACCACAAACCGCTCTTTGAATAATCAAAATCAAACTCTGTTAAATCAGAAAACTTTGAGAGCAGCCTTTCTGATACTGACTTTGAGACCAACTGAGTTTTCAGTGGAGAGGAAATTATTGGAGTTTCATCTTGCCATGAACATGGAGAAGAGAAAGATAATGAGATTTCAGACATGGTGGGCATTTCTTTACTTTTAATTCAATTCAAAGTAAGGGGTACAAATATAAAAAGGAGACAAGATTTTAGAAAAAGGAATGATGCATGATAAAGACGTGTATGGATGTATGCAATAATGGAGAGGGGAAAAAGAGAAAGTGGACGTGGGTTGTATCATTATAAATATATTGAGGCTCATATTTGGTGTTACAATATCAATATATGGTATATGGGGGTTGGACTAGGTGTTTGGTGGCTGGGTGGTTAAGTGAAAAAACGAAAAAATATTAACACTAAAAGACGAAGCTAAAGAGATTTACCACACTGTTATCTATACATTAAAAAAAATAAACCTTACAAATACAATATAATTTTCTAGCAAAGAGATTGCCCTAAGTGGGCGTTTGCATAAATTAGTTGACAATCAGATACTTAATAAATAGGGAACATGAGGAATAACATCCACATAAAAATGAGTGTTAACATAACTCACGTATGATCTAACTGAGTACAATCGTTATCAGTCATTAGTCGTCATTATCAACACATGTATATGTGTACATATCAAGTTATGACAAATTAATTCCTATGTCCAACGTTTTTCTCAACTTTCGTGGTCATAAATGATCTTTCACCCATTTATAATAACATACCTACAATTCGTGCCAAGAAACATTTGGTCTTTTTCCTCTTTGCTATATCTATCTTAATTTTCTATGCATATCAATAAAGCAACTCACATGGGAGTTAACAATATAGTAATAAAATGATTGCACATATATACAGACAACACACAATTATTTCATTCTGGCAGATCCAACACTTGCAATTTTTCTAGTCTACCCTTAAAAGCTGGCTCCTAATTGCCACCCTATTTCCTCGGAGTTTCATGTTGTTTGCTTTGGGCGTAAAACAAACTAACTTCTATAACAAGTCTGTAATATTAATCCAGTCGCGTACGTTGTTGATTATTATTGTGCTCTCGTATATATACATATATATATATAGATATAGATATATATATATATATATAGATATTGCATAATAACTAATAGGATAATCTATATGATAATTTTGTTAACATGATTCCACAGTATGTTTTGAACTGAAATGCTTAGAGACTGCTCTTACTCTTCTTGCTCTTGCACTATATGTAGCTCTACCCCCACACTTTAACCTCTTGAGTGAACTCTCTTGTTTTCAAACGTTGTTTTTTTTAGTAACTTATTTTCTCATTTTGCGCTTGGATTGAATTTAAGGACTCGTTCGTCCGTAAAAAAAACAATTTTTTTCAAAAATTTGTTTGTCTATGAAATTTTGCAAGTTTTTGGAATTTATCGAAAATGAATTTTAGAAAATATTTTAAAAAAAAATCTTACTCACAAAATTGCAATATATTTTCAGTGAAAAGCACGTCCAACTATAGTTTTAAATTTCAAATACTATTTTCCAACTTAATTCAAAATATCAGTTTTTAAAAAAAAATTATAATTATTACGTCCAAAAGTCTGCTAAGAAAGTTGAAATTGTCACTAACTTTCTAATATGCGTTCATTTCTATACCTTTGGATATATACTGATCTGACATGTGAGAAATAGTTTCCCATGTTAGAAATTCTAATAAAAAAGGGAAATGTCATTTATTGCACTGCTGTAACTTATGGAAAATTGTGTATAAAAAAGCTTGCCTTAAAGCAGGACAAAAAGAAAAGATATTTTGCAGTGACAAAATCATAGTGTGAAACTCTTTGTACACTGTCAAAGATTGTGAGTCACTGCTAGTACTAATTATGAAGGTACTATTGAAGAGACAACAAATAAATGTGACTGATAATAGGTGCAATCTACCTGTTTCATCTAATCCCAACTTACGATTTCCTAAAGTCAATAAAACACTTCTTAAACTCTGAAACAAAGACATTTTATTTAATTTTTAATGACTTGTGTGGAGTTTTGAAACTCTGTTTTGAAAGGCTGAATTGTGGCTCGTTCGGGCTCGCCCTAGGCGGAACACT
Source organism: Nicotiana undulata (assembly GCA_005239495.1). Classification (NCBI taxonomy): domain Eukaryota; kingdom Viridiplantae; phylum Streptophyta; class Magnoliopsida; order Solanales; family Solanaceae; genus Nicotiana; species Nicotiana undulata. Next base: position 119,911 of record ML262050.1, read on the forward strand.
CGCAAAATGTCCATGGACTTGTATGTGGAATTTAGTTTTGTGGGACTTACGCCTCGGACACGCCCAACGCCCAGCGTACTAGGTCAGCCTAATAAAACTTTATACAATTGTGTGTAACTAACATCATAAATTCGCAAAATTTCTCAATAAATTGTTGATTAATATAAAATTACTTTTTTTAGTGGGGGACCTAGGATTTTGTGCAAGCGTGTTCAATCTTAGAAGTACAAACATTAGACGTAAAATAGTAGTTGTCAAGTGGGTTCAAATAAAATATTTATACAAATTTTACGTTGCTTTGATCGTAATTTATACATATACACAATATTATTTTTGGTGAAGCAGGTTCAGTTGAACCCTCTTACCACCACGTGCATCCGCCACTGCTTTTTTCTTAATCATAAATCAATTAAGTTGAGAGTATTTTATGTCATAATTAAAATAAGAACTATTGCATGTTATCCACTAAGACTGTTATGATAGTAAATTTTAAATAAATCTTTCATTTAAAAGTATTTATTTATTAACTTTTGTTATGCCTTTATTATATAATAGTCCATAATTTTTTTAATAATTATTTTCCTAAGTATTATTTTTTCGCGTTTACAAGATACAATACTTATTAATTTAATAGCTCAGTATTAGCTAGTAACTATATACAAATAAATAGTTATCATGGTATAGTATGGTGAATTATGTGCCACATTATTAACTTGTTGAAACTTAAAAATAAATTATGCTAGAGAATCATATTTAAATTATGAATTATGTTTTTATATAAATTAACTTACAAATAGAAAGCATATTAATTAAAAGGAGTATTTAAAAAAAAATATCAATTGAAATATCGAAATTCTTTCAAGATTCATTACTCTTTCAGAGATACATATAAGATTTCGTATCGAATGCATTACTTTTGATGTTTGTGTTGTAACTACGTTGCAACTAATTTGCATATTATGATATATGTCATATTTTTCGTATTATTCATAGTTGAATTATAATTTATAAATATTTGAATAGATTATTTGTTATAATTTTGTGATTCTAATGTCATTTTTATAATTATTTTTTATTTTATACTATCTTAAAATTCTTAAAATTAGTAAAATTTAAAGATCCGTGGGACTTACGCCCTATGTCTCAGGACTTACGCATCGCCTCATCAAAGGTAAAATGCATCGCCTCATGCCCCCGCCTTTTAAAATATTGGTTTTAACTATCTAAAAATTATTTCCAAGTGACGATTTTATGCCTTATATTACTACGAGCTCTGGTCAACTTTTTCATAATACGAAGGCAAAATATATAAAGACCCTATTAAATTTGTACAAAAAATAGATTTGAACACTTAAACTAAACAAGCATTTCTTTACCCCCAAACATATTCGGAATGAATTATTTTCCCCATGAAGCACTAAATATCAGTCTCATAATATAAGGTGCTTCACACACGCGCGGCATGTTAGCACCGTATAAGAAATCTTCAATCTTTGGTAGTTTTTACTCTTTTGTTACTTATATTTTTACACTAATAATCCCAAATTAACTACTTAAATCCTTCAATAATAATATAATTAACCAGCATCTCTCTCTTCAATCAAATGAGTATAAAATTTAGATTCAAACAAAATCTCAATGATCTGTTTCTCTTTCTTCAGCAAAACAATCACAGAGCCTACATATATGTCTCCAATCGATTCTCCTTTCAATTCATATCCGAAATGCTCCTTTAATTTTTTCTCATTTCACTTCCACCCGTTAACTGAGACACCGCCATATGTTATTGTCGGAGATGTTATATGATTTTTTGCAGTGTGGTAAGTCGACGACGACGACCTCTATCCTCACTGCAGCTTCATTCTCTTGTTACGTCCTTTACAGAGCTGAGTGAAAATGTTGGGTTCAAAATATGAATAGGTCACATTGATTCTTTTGTCTTATAATTTAGTACAAATCTGCTTATCAATTCAAAATCTTCTACTATCCTTATTGAAGAAACGAACTTAAAAAAGAAAAAAAAAACAGGCCTGAAGAAGAAATACTGTCTAGGCATTAATTCAGTAAGCAGGATTTTCCCCCCTTCTTATTTTGGTCCTCTATTTTGGACTTTCGCGGTAGTCTTCCCAAGAAATAGCGTGGAAGTTTTGTTAGTTCACTCTTTATAGTTTGGCCTCGTTAAGAAAAGTTTTGGAAAAATGCTAGAATTCTAAAGCATGCTGGTTAAAATTTTGAAACATCAAAGACCCGTTTGGCCATCGATTTTGACAAATAAATGTGGATTTTATTTGAAAAACACATGTTTAGCCATAAATTTTGGTAAACCCAATCTCTCATAACACACATATTTTTCCAAAATAAATTTGAAAACGTATGTCCAAACACATTTTCATTTCAAGCCAAACTTGACGCTGACCAAGAATCTTGATAATCATCATAACTGCAAGAGTATGGCAACCATCAAAATTTTATGACGGTTACCATAACTTGCAAAATTATAGCAACCCATAGGATTCTAATGAATTACCGTAACACTTGCCCAATGATTCCTAACCACCATGTTTCAAAATTCGAATTAAAAACTAAAATATTTTCTTACCAGAGCCAAAATTTAGATAGTAACACCAAATAATCCTATTTGTGTCATTTGCACTAGTCTCCATCTAAGGAATTCTGATTGACAAAAAGAGCTTTATGCCTAGTTTTCTTGCAGACACAAATCATTGTATGAAATCCTTTGCTCAACTAACCAACATATTAAAATCATTACAATCAATTATGAGGTACCACTGCGACAAGAATTGATGTGTGTAATAGTTAAGGAAGTGAAACCATATTTTCTCTCTTTGGATTCCACAAAAATCTCGGCCATAAAGTTTTATCTTATTTGTATTTAGAGTTAAAAAATCATTATGTGCAATTATTAGGGATATATATTTTTATTTATCAGAGTAACGTCCAATAACCTTAATACATCATTGTCCAAAAGGTATCAATAAATTATGTAAGTGATGAGGGTATTTTGAATAAATAAAAGTAAAAATTGTGTACCCTATTAGCCTACATGTAGTAGACTAGCAAGATCCTTGTTTAAACTTTACCAAAATATATCACGACAGATTATACTAAATACAACGGTGACCAGAAAAATAAAAATAAAAATACAAAACACAACAGTGAAGGTCATGTAAAAGTAAAACAATTGAAAGGATAAAAGTCGACCTACTCCTATTCGATTGGTCTCGACTTAAATAAAGGAAAGTTACACGTCCATTTATAAGTAGCTCGTTATAAAAATTGCTCAATTCATAAAATATTATTAATATTAATCAAATATTATTTATATTAACCAATTAGTTATTTATAGAAAAAAAGTCAAAATTTTATTTTCTTTTGAGTTGGTGTTATTGGAGTATATTGGGTAAATCTTATGGAGCTTGAATATCAATTTTGGGATGATTTGGTGAAGTTATGATGTGGTTTGAAAAAATTTATGTATGTATCACATATGTATCATATTTGTATCAATTATGTATCACGTGTATATCCATGTATATCTGTGTGTGAGATACATGTGTCGCAAAAGAATTTTTTGAACTTGATTTAATTATGAATTTTGATACAAAACCAGTCCAAATCACCTCCAATCTTCCTCAAAATTTGTATATTGACTTATCTATATGATTTCAATGAATTTCAACTATACCGAAGGAAAAAGTTTCTTTTTTGCTTAGATTTTTGGAATATTGTATATTTTTTTATATTTCATCACCTTATTTGCTACCTCATCCATGAAATTTCCTTTCTGTCTTACATCTAATGTTGTTAATCACGCTTTAAAATATGGAAGGAGATTTTTACATGTGATTCTTTGAGAGGAAGAACCTTATTTATTTGGGTTTTCAATTTTTATATGTGCTTGATTAGTTTTGGTAAGTTTATGACTACTGGCTAGAGGTTGGTAAGTTGAGACTTATTTAGGACATTTGTGAAAGTTTCCCTTTTACAAATCGAGCCGAATTGAAATTGGAATTGAGCATTCCGGCAATGGGGTCTACCAAAATCGAACTTAAAGCCCATTCTGATAGCCCAAAGATGTCGATTTGATGAGTTTGTAATTCTACTTGAGTTCTTCAAAGTTGGTTTCATAATTGAGGTTTCAACTTAGACTTGAAGTGTTGAAAATTAATTACTAGGAACTAGGCAATCCAGACTTGAAGATTGTGATCCAAGTGTAACTAATTCCATAAGTTTAACATATTATATAGCAAAACAAGCCAATCTAAGCTATACCATCCTGTGAATTGAGTTTCCTCTCAATGTTTCACTTGCAGACTTGCTATCGACCCTATAATTTTATTTTTATTTTTAAAGAAGCAAATTGAATCAAGCATGAAAGGAATACAGTTCTGCGCTTCAAATTGAGTCCAATCCTAAACTGTTTTTTCTTTTAAAGAATTAACTCAAATAGTAGCCCGCCTATGTTTTAACTAAAATAGACGGTTGATATAATATATATAATCAATGTATAAGCTATATATATCGGCTTGAAAAAATAGACATTGAATCTGGCCGGCCATTTTTTCCTTTACTTTTTTGTATAAAACCGTACATTAACCTTCTTAAAACTTAAGTGGTATTCACAAAATTGAGGGATGTAGGTGCAAAATATACTTTTCCTCCGTTACAAAAAGTTCTCTTAATGTTGATTACTTCTATCAATTAAATGTTGAAAATTTTAAACGACAAAAATTCACCTTTTTTAGTTTCAATTTTCAAACATGTTTAGCACACTCCATATAATATGGGAGTCATAATCACATCAATCTCCTTAAAAGACACAATTATTCCCTTATCTTAGCTATAATTACCGGAAATAGCCATCCACATGACCTACATCTCCACAGTCTAAAGGGGCTCTTCTGTCTTTTCATGATTCCCCCCCTTCCAAAAAAGTTCTCTTTTCCTATATTTGCTCTGTGGATTTGGAATCCAGAGCTTAATAGACATACGTCTCCCCAATTTCCTTCTCCAACAGAAGGGTCAAAAAATTGTTAAAAAAAAAAGAAAAGAAAAAGAAAGATTTGTTGTGCAGGATACAGTGGTTTGAGGCATTCACATTTTGAGAGTAAGTAATGGGTGGGTACAGAGCTGAAGATGATTATGACTATCTATTCAAGGTGGTATTGATAGGTGATTCAGGTGTTGGCAAGTCCAACTTGCTTTCAAGATTCACAAGGAATGAGTTTAGCCTTGAGTCCAAGTCTACTATTGGCGTTGAGTTTGCTACCAAAAGCTTAACTGTTGATACTAAAGTCATCAAGGCTCAAATTTGGGACACTGCTGGCCAAGAAAGGTACCATTTTCGATTCTTTTTTCCTTGATTTGAGCATCTTTTCTCTGTATCTGGAATTGAATTCTTCTCTGATCTGATGTATTTTGGGAAAGACATGTGGTTTATGTTCAAGAATTTCAAAGCCCTGATCTGAATTTTGTGGGAAGTTGTGTGACATTGGCTTTTAGGCATTTGTTTGGGAACTGTGAGTATGATATGCTATCTGTGTGTTGTGTTTTACTGGGTTAAATATAGGAATAAAGTTACTAAGGGAATTTGAGATGTAGATTCTGATAGATCTGGTCGGTATTGGATTCTTGATCTGGGGTGATGAGGTGCTTTTGTATTTTGATGTCTGCTTTAAATTTGTGTTTCTAATTCTTGCAATGGATGCTATTGGACATTGGAGGTAGATCTTCTTCCCTAGATTTATTGGATGTACTGCCACTTCTTGCTTTCTTATTGTAGTTTTACACTTAATTGACTTCCTTTCTAAGGTAAATGTCCGTGTGTACACACGATTGGACCACCGTGACTATTGCCCAAAAAAGGAAGCGTCAAATTTATCACCTTTATGATAAATTCTTCTATGCTACATTTTAATGCACTTGCAAATGTTTCAGACTTTTTTGCTTTGAAATTTTGTCATTCATTCTGTGAGCTCATTCATATATAGTTGGCGTCAAGTTAAATGCAGTGCTCACTATTGCATTGCAATCATAGGATGTTTGTGACTGTGACATCTTCATGGAGCATGCCCAAGATACTACAACTTTTTTGAAAGGTAGTAATAGCTGATTAGTACCTTACTATTAGAAGAATTTTGCTTTAGTAACAATCTCACCAGGCATGTACCACGATGTATTAGCCATGTGTAACTGCATTCTGATGCTTTGGTATAGGCATGGAAGATTGTGTCATGCTATTAGTTTCTGTATTGGTAATGGCAGAAAGGTTGAATTTAAGTTGACCAGTTTCCAAGCCATGTTCGACGGTAGTGTTCTATATGGGAAGATGAAAGTGTTAGTCTCTCAGTCAAATTTTATATGACACCATCATTCTTGCATGTTAAAAAAATTTGTTGCTAAGACCTTTTCAAACATCCCTACAGTTTTAATTTTAAAAAACGCTGTCCATTATAGATGGCTAAATGAACATGGTTATTACCATGTGAAATGTATTCTTTGAATCAACCTCTCTATAGTTTTCTTCAATAGATCCTTCTAAAAAGTTTTTATTTCCTTAAAAAACTAAGAACATAATCAAGTCAATTGAGTTAATCATTCTGTTATTCGAGTATTTTGACCTCCGACAACTTTCCACTCTAACTCAACAACTCATTTAGAAATTTACTGATACCTCTCATTCCAGGTGGTGTGAAAAGGCATAGCGGGCAAGCTTTACATGCTACTTCCATCTTGGTCGATCATTCTCATCTGCCGCCTTGCATAGTGCACGTATTTGTCAACTTCTGCATCAACAAATATGTGCCCTATGATTAAAAAAATTAGAGGGCTGAAACAGAGTGATTGATTCAAAGGACTGCCTCCAAAAATTATTCGTTTGTGATATCAATTTGACATAGAGTTTTCTACTTTAGTTGGGGGTTAGGGTGGATGGGGTTACCTTGGTAGATATTGTGGACATCGTGATGTTATTCTAATTTTTTTTGCATGTGTTTGGATGATGAGCTTATTGTCAGACTATCTTGTTCTTTTCCCCCTTTCCTTAGGTAATGGATAATCTGATAATCACAATCACAAATAATATGAAGGAGAAAGTGATATGTTTTTTTATATTTTTATCTGTTCTGATTTCGTCCTTGTGATGAGGGAGGGTGTGGGGATGGAAGGAGGTGGTTTGAATCGAATGCTGATACAAATTAAATTACACAGTGCGTTTAGTAACACAAATATCTTGTTTCAAGAACTGCTACTAGTTCTAGTCTTCGATCTGTCCATTATCGTTGAAGATTTCTAGTTTATTAGAAAATGAATAGATGTCTAGGTTAGTTATTTGTTATTTTCAGAACTCAACTAGTTGCAATTTACCTGGCATGAAGAGAGACATATTATTCCCTGTAACTATGCTTGAGGTTGAATTTATCAGTTACTATGGGGATGAAGCTCATATGAGATCGAATATCGAAATGGTGATTTGATTATTGGCCTATATTGATATAATTGAGGTGAAGTTGATAGAAATAGATATATTAATGGTTATTTGATTATTGGCTCATAATTGATATTCTGTTAATCTCACTTTGCCAATTCCTGATTTCACACTTTTAATTGGACATTTCGGTTGCCAATCTAGTATCTACTTTATTCACATATTATGTGGTTTCATTCTTCACTTCCCCTAAATTTTTGTGAGCTTATCCTGTTCTTAGTTTACTAGAGGCATGCTTGGTTGACTGATTGTTGGTTATACTCTTCTACCAGTCAAGAAATATAGCACATGTAGAAATCATGACCAGTAGTTTGACCTAACCTAAAGTGAGAAAAGGGAGCATTCTTAAGTATTTCCGCCTTTTTCCCCTCATCTTTCCATGGCCAGCCTAGCCAGTCTCAAGAGCTAAACTCATGATACTGAGAACCACCTTTCAGCTTTGGCCGCTATCATTATTGTAACCGAAGATGCAAGAACTATCTACTATCTAGTACCGACTTTTATGTGTGTAAAGGATCCAGGTAACATAGTTGTTGGTCTCTTGTGCACTCTTAACAACTTTTAATTGTTTGAATTCTTTGCACTATTCAGATCTTAAATTTATGTGATGCTTTCTCTATCAAACGAACCTCCTAATCACTAAGGTGATGGTCTTTTTCCAGTATTGCTAGTTTAATTTATAAGATGACATCTTAAACTCCATGTTCGGTCAAGTCTAATAAAATCCTATACAATGGATGAAGGGAGTATTATGTTTATTTTATTTTTTCATTCACTAAATCGTGTTGCATGAGCTTAAACTTTCCATTCTCTCTCTCTCTCTCTCTTAAATATTATAGGAAACGTTAAATTCTTTCATATCGAGTGATTCCTTTTTTCCCATCTGGTCATGAGATTCCAGCCCCTTTTAGTTTGTCATATGGCTAACAGTCGTCATTAGAGATGGACATGTACTCTGTTGAATAGTCAATAATACTCTGTTTTAGAACCATTCTAGGATGTAAAGCTGTGGAATAAGCCACTAAAGCTTGCATCGGAGTTGGTTGTCTACATCACACCCCCTTGTATGAACATGGGTTACTTCGTGGGCCGGGCTGCTCTTTTAGATGTAAAGAAGTCTATCAGGTTCCATTTTTCTATTTTATTTTTTATTTGGGTAAGGAGGGTGGCGAGAAGGGGGAAGAGATGCAATTTTTTTTGTCTATTACAATTTACAGTGGATATATTAGAGGGTTGGAAACTATATAAGATTGTGCGCAACTTATTTTCTGATGCCTCATGAAAGGACTGGGAAATAAATATTGGCAGTAGAATTATCATGTTGTCCTTAGCTTTTCATTAAAAATAAAAAGTATCATTTCATCAATAGCTGCATAATGTGATGCCCATACCAATGGACATAATTACATTTTACCGACAAGCTATTCCTTGTTAGTAAATCAGAATAAGCTTAATTGTCTTATACACTTGTTTACTCGTCGCCAACGGTTGTATTACTTTGTTCTGTAGGTACCGCGCCATCACCAGTGCCTACTACAGAGGTGCTGTAGGTGCTTTGCTTGTGTATGATGTCACTCGACATTCCACATTTGAAAATGTCGAGAGGTGGCTTAAGGAGTTGAGAGACCATACGGATCCCAACATCGTTGTCATGCTCGTCGGAAACAAATCTGATCTGCGACATCTGGTAGCAGTGTCGACTGAGGACGGAAAGTCTTTTGCGGAGAAGGAATCCCTCTACTTCATGGAAACTTCAGCCCTCGAAGCTACGAATGTCGATAATGCATTTGCTGAAGTTCTCACTGAAATCTACCGTGTTGTTAGCAGAAAGGCGATGGAGAATGGTGAGAACGGAAATGCAAACGTCCCTTCCCAAGGAGAAAAGATTGATATAGGTAAAGAAGTATCTGATGTCAAGAAAACTGGTTGCTGTTCAACCTAGAGGTAATCTGTGCTGCTGTGTCCAGTTCTAGGTACACTGACAGTGTAAAATTTTCAAGACTACCTTTGCTGCGGTTATGTTTCACAAGAGCTGCCTTTTAATTGGTTGGTTATTATAAAGGAATATCAATGTTAGAGAACCTTGTCTAATGGAACATTTGTGTAGACCTGTTATGCCTTTAACTTACTGAATCATTTTTTCTGTCTTTTTCAATTACTTGAATTCTAGATATCTCAGAGTACTTGTGATCTAGGGGTGGATTTTGTATCTTAACTATTTTGATACTACTTATTTCATAACAAATTTAGTAGTTTTCTTAGTTAAGAGTATACTTTCAAAATTTAACGAACTTGCATTCTATTATTTGGGGTAGATTTCACTTTACCTTTAGGATGAGGAACAACATAATCTTTCAACCTTGTGAAGGGAAACTTTCTTAACAAAGTATCTTTCTTTGATTGATGGTTTCCTTTTGGTGAGTTTAATGCAGGTATACCAATTGATTAGCAATTAATCTGACTCGAAATCTTTAAAATTATAAAATTTCTGTTGCATCAATTGTTAGCATTTGTTATATAAGCGAAATCCTCGCAGAAAGGACCTTTGGAAAACAATTTATTAGTTTAGATATTCAAAGGCACCTAGGGCTCGAACTCGAGATCTCTGATTAAGGATGAAGGAATACTTACCACTCCACCACAACCCTTGTTGGTGAAGACAACTTATTACTTGTCGCAATCAGATTAGACATAAGACCTTAATCAAACTTTAGGAGGATGTCTCGATGAACAATCTGTGCATATAGTGTCAGTGTCATTTAGCTGCATCCAACTCCAATGTCTAATAGCCTATTTGGTCAAAAGTGATTTTTTAATTATATTTTTTTGGCCAAAAATATTTTTTTATTCTTTTTAAATTTGAAATGGCCAAGCTTTTAGAAGAAAAAAAATGATTTTGAGAAGAAGCAGAAGCAGCTTTGAGAATCAGAAAAATATAGTTTCTTCTCAAAACTACTTCTTTGAATAGCACTTTTGAAAAAATACATTTAGAAGCCGATTGTGGGTAGCTTTGGTTCGAACCATGTATTTGTCTTTAAAAATCCATCAAATATGTATAAATTATTAATTTAGAACCCAGTAACTTAAAACAATTAAAATCCCGAATCCATAAATGAAATCCTGGCTCCGCCTCTGCTTAGAAGCACTTTTTAAAAGCTTGGTTAAATTCTAATTGCTCTTCAAAAATTCTTTTCAAATTATTAAAAACACTTTTAGAAATTACTTTTCAAAATAAAGCCTGGCGAAAGATGCTAGTATTATTTAGGTAAAAAGAAAAGAAAGGAAGAAAAGGATAAATTGGACAACAAAAATCAACTTCTACTTTTGAAGTATAGAAAGATGACTAGTTGCAGAATATACCTACTACCTAGTACTAAACACTACCTATATTCTAATAGGAGAGTAAATCAACATACAATTGTCAAGAGCTTATTTATATAGTAAAACAATTTGATTAATAATTGGAGACTTATGTATTGGTATTTGATCTTAGCATGCCAGGACAACTTTAAATCTTACTATACACTAATCATGTCTATCCTCCATTTGTCTTTAGTTACGATACATATTTAGTGTAATCACATTTTTAACGAAGTACATCCAAAAATAACTGACCAATGTATAATATATACAAATAATTCATATGCTCTCGATTTATTTTTCTTGTAGTGATTATTAAAAATAATTGGTCCAAAATACTTGTCATTTTAAAAAATTAAAATAAAATTAGCTATTTTTCGTACCTTTATCTTTACTATAATAAATGTAGAGAGAGATTAATGCGGTGAATTAAGAGTAGTATTAAATTTAGATTAAAAAAACATAACAAGTAATATGGACCGGGGGAGTATATATTATACAATATGTGCATACCGTATGTAATTACTAGTTTATACTACTTTGTAAAGATCCTTTTTCAATTTTTTAAATATGGGTTTTATGTTGATTTAAATTCAAAATCATTTAAATCATGGTAGTGTTATAAATAAATTTTTATTTAAGGTGAATGTCTGTATTTTAGAGAGATCTTAGGGAATTTTACTTGGTGGCTAAGTCACTCTTTCTCTATAAATAGAGGGTCCTATTCCATTGTAATTCATCCAAAATATAAGAATTCTCCCTCTATCTCTTTTCTCTGCAATACTCTTCTCCTTCTTTTATTGTTTTATAACACGTTATCAGCACAAGACTCTAACCAATTGAGTAAAAGCTTTGGGATTGAGCATAATGATTGTTAATTGTTCCATGAACTTCATTCATGCTTAAATTCTTGATATAAGGTAAATATTTTACTTTATTTTGCTGTTTTAAATTGTTGAAATTCTATAATTTGATTTTAAATGCAAGCAAAGACAATAAACTTTGATTATAACTCTTATAGAGTTTGCAAGAAATTATAACCACCCGAAGTGGTACAATTTCGATGCCTTGCCATGATCAACTTCATGTATGATTGTAGGCAAAGAAGTGAAAACTCGTCCCATTGAATATGGTAGCAATATGTAATAATCTGAAAAAGATAAAATTATTACATTGAAGGTATCAATGGATGTGGCCATGACAATAGACGAAATTATAATCGTCATCATTGTGATAATGAGAATAATAAGGATTCTCAAAATAATCCTTCACTTTGTGAAAGTAATATTTGTCATTGATTGGACATGAGATTTTGTAAAGCACATATAGATGATTATGGTCCATTCATGATGTGAATGTGACAACATCTGATTTTTGAATACATATCATTCTTTGAAGAACATGAATGTGCTAGTGGTAGTGAATATACCACACTCACCTCTAAAAGGAGATTTGAGATGAAATAACAAAAATAATGTCATCATTATGGCATGAATGGTCATTGATCACGTACATATTGTGATTATGCCAAAATATTATGGCAATGTGATTATTACAGGGCAAAAGTAATAGAAGAAATATTTTTTGCCTATAATGATTTTGACCATGACCATAATGGTCTAACTTTCTCCTTGAAAGAGATATTCAGCATATGGATATTGATGAATATGTGATAGTACAAAATTAAATGAAAGCTCTAGAAGAGTCAATTATACTACTTTGGAGAAATAAAATTGATTATCAATAAGGTATGATGCCGTAGAAGTCTCAAAGAAACTTATTGAGTTTCTAAAGTATTCTCGAAAGCAGTTAGTTATATTGAGACTATAAATAAAGGAAAGATTTAATATCTTCTATTACTACAACTTGTAGCGGGGTAATATGTATGTGAAAAGCTACCCGCTTTATTCTCGAGTTTGTACTACACAAATAAAAGAATACCACAATAAAGTGGATGTTTATTGATATAAAAACCTATATCATAATAAACTTGGAGTTTATTGATAATTGCACACGTCATGGTGTAAACCTGAACTTTATCAATATTGATAATTTATCCAGTCGACATAATTGATTTTAGCCATATCAATTTAAGTATGATGTGCTAAAATGAAAGAGAATTCACATGGGTAAATATTAAAGAACTAGAAAGTTCTTTATGAATTCTCTTATTTTGCTTGTTCTCGCGATTATTATACCAACTAAAATTGGGATTGAATCCTTCGAATTCTGAAATTTATCAAAGGTGAATATGAGACCATTCATCTGTCGTGTATACCACATAAGATGCTTCTATGAGATGGTTACATGTGCGATTATTATTAACCCGCAACCTGATGTTTGCGAGGTAACTTGCTCAATAATTTAATTTAAAGCATAATTTCCAAATTTTATATTCAAGAAGTTTATCTTGTGATAAGTTGGTTTACATCACAATTGGTTTAGCAAAATGATTTATTGAGTGCCTCCACTTAATAACTAAACTATTGCTTATGAGAACAAAGTTATTTATATCAGTTTGATATATAGTATATACGAAAGTATATTACATTCTCTTCTCAAAAGTGGTTCAGGTTCAGGAACCAAATAGTTCCATCTTATTATTATTGATGTGCGGTGTATATATTGATTAACACCATAACACACAAAGATGGGTTCCCAAAATTGAAGAAGAAAGTTAGTTTTCCTAACATGAGGGGGGGCGATGATAAACATTTGAGAAAAGGTTAAGTGGAATGAATTATCAATTCTCTATAAGCATGATAATGTGATGGCATTTTCAAGGTGCAACATATTCATTGAAGTTAATATGGATGATTTATTCATAAAATCTCTGGTGACGTCAACCTTCAAGAAGCTAGTGCACAAGATTGGAATGCGAAGGCTCAAGGATGTGAATTGATGCTCTCATCAGGGGGAGTTAATACAGTTGCACTCTTTTTTCCTTACAAGGTTTTGTCCCACTGAGTTTTCCTTGCAAGGTTTTTAATGAGGCAACCAAAAGGCATATTATTAGATATGTGTACTCTTTTTCCTTTTCTAGAATTTTTTTCCCATTGGGTTTTATTTTAGTTAAGGTTTTAACGAGGCACATTATTTGTTGAATAGACATTCAAGGGGGAGTGTTATAAATAGAGTTTTATTTAAAGTGAATGTCTATATTTTAGAGAGATCTTATGGAATTTTACTTGGTGGCTAAGGCTTCATTTGCTTGCACTTAATGGAGGCCTGAATCTTAATCATTCAGATCTCAGACATTAAGTGCGTTTGTTAAAGTCTGAATCTTAATTATTCAGATCTTAATCATTAAGTGTGTTTATTTTTTCACTTCACAACCACTTAATGGGTCTGAATAGGTTTGTATGATTAAGATCTATAACAGAGACTTAATTTCATTAAGATGCCATCATTCATATTCATTATTAATTGTCGTCACCGCCTACCATTATCAACTACCACCATGCCACCACCACCTTTCTCAACCTCCATCACCACCATCATCCTCAATCATAGCCGCCACCATAATCGACTACCACCACCCGCCATATGCACCACTCCCACCACCATCATTCTCAACCACAAACGTTCATCCACCTCAACTACCACAACTAACCACCCCATCACCATCAACAATCATAACCCCCACTACTCATCATTATAAACTACCACCACCTATCTCAATCACAACTACCACCACCACCCGCCATTATTAACTATCACCACCCACCGTCACTATCCTAAATCATAATCGCCACCACTACTAATCACCACTAGCTACTACCTTGAACCACCATCATCAACCAAACCTACCACAAACCACCACCTCTAGTCGACATTCAAAAATACCACCATTAGCCATCACCACCAGCAACTACTATATTTTAAAAAAAATATATATTTTATTGATAGAATATTAGATTAATTAGTATTTCATTTGAATTTATTGTTTATTAATTTTTAAATAAAGATAAATTTTATACATTCAGATATTAAAAATCAAACAGTCTTAATCATTTAATATTTAGATCTTAATACACATCTTAATATTCATATGTGTATTCATATTTACATGTCTTAATCTTAATACACATCTTGATATTCAGATGTGTATTCAGATTCAGACGTCTTAATCTTTAAAAAAAACAAATGAGGGTTAAGTCACTCTTTCCTTATAAATAGAGGGGTCCTATTCCATTATAATTCATCCCAAATATAAGAATAACATGTTGGTCCAAGCTTCTAAAATCAGCTTATTTTGAGAAGTGCTTTTCTCAAAAGTACTTTTAAAAAAAGTGCTTTTGGTGAGAAGCAGTTTGTGTTTGGCTAATTAATTTGAAAAGCACTTTTGAGCAGTAATTAGTGTTTGGCCAAGCTTTTGAAAATTATTTCTGAATGTATTTTTCTCAAAAGTGCTTCTCAGAAAAGTGCTTTAGGAAAGAAGCTACTTTTTTCCGCTTCTCAAAAACTGCTTCTGCTCCTCCTCCAAAGCACTTTTTTTCCTTCCAAAAGCTTGGCCAAACACTTCAATTTTTGGCCAAAAGTGCTTTTGGCCAAAAAGCACTTTTGGTCCAAAATAAAGCTTGGCCAAACATGCTAGAATTCTCCCTCTCTCTCCTTTCTAGAGTCCGGAACCCAATTATTGGGTTTTTTGACAAGTGTGACATTAATAGGTGAAAAAAACTAAGAGTTACCAATCTATGTATAACGCGATAATAAACTGCGCTATACTTTAACGGTGTTTCAGCCGTTAAGGTATAGCGCGGTTCATTACAACGTTATACATGTATAGCGCACCATTTTACCGCGCTATGCTGACAGGAACAGACAGACAAGTATAGCGCATAAAAATACAGCTCTATACATATATAGCACATAAAAATACCGTGTTATACCTATTTCTGGGCCCACCAATAAGTTAACTGACATAATAATAATTCAAATGGGTATAGCGCACATTAAAAGAGCACTATACATAAAAAATTTCAGTCCCCCGGGGCTAACCATTTCCTTATATAAAGGGGTTAGGATTTTATGAAAATCCATTCAAAAAATATTCTAACTCCCGTTCAAACTTTTCTTCTTGTTAAATTCTCAAGCATTTTTTCATAATGTCTGAAGAGCGAAGAATAGGAGTTTCATTATAT
>ML262050.1:136387-191208 GCA_005239495.1 Nicotiana undulata
GGGGGGGGGTGAGGTTGTGATGGAGAATAACTCTGTGAGGTACATTTTATCTCCAAAGTGTCATGTTAAATTGTCACTTACAATGAAGTACGATAAATTGGTATCGTTGTTATGCAAAAAAATGAGTGTGAGGAAACGTTCGGTGAAACTTAAAGTAACTGAAAGATATCCGTATTCCGTCACTCCGCAAAGGGTTGCTTTTTACTCGGACTTTAACATCGGCGATGATGAAACTTCTAGGGATTTTCTGAGGACTCCGGATGAATACCGAGAATTTCTTGTAATCAAAATGTTGGATATGTACGTCAAGGTCGAAGATGTTCCCAACAATAAGGTTGCGCGTAGTAGGGGTGGTTATTCTGGAACAGTTTTTGCCGGACAGGTTCCGGATGAAAGAGTTTGCCTTGATTTAAACTTATCACCGCCAGCGAATGAGAAGCGATGGAATAATTTCTCTCCTGCTTTACATAATTCATAAGATGAGTGGTAAACTTCAATTTTCCTTTGTGTTACGATGTACATTTTTGTTGTATTGAATTTGTATTAGCGCTCATATATTCCACATGGGGTACCGGCCGGATATGAATTTTACAAGTTATGAACCCACGCATAGTTGGAATATGCCTAATTTTGGTGTGTTAGATCATGGTGGTCCATCCGGGAGTCATCACCAACATAAAAATGTCCATCATGGAATTTCATCACATTAGGACTTGTAAGTGAAGTGATACAGTTATATGAAAAATATTTATTAATTTCAGTAGTTTATTATTTTGTTGGTTGTACACTGAAAACGAGCAAGTTGAACCACATGTCCTCACTTAATTGCCCGAAGACGACGTATTAAATCGGGATCTGGCAGATGCAAAAAGTGAGGAAGAGAACAGTGATTACGACAACAATGCCGAGAAATCCAGAGACGAGACACCCTTCCCTCGGGAGGATGGTGATGAGGAGGATAAGAATGAAGGACGTGATTTTACGAGGGAGTATGCTCCACCCCCTAGACAAAGAGTGTACGAGTCCCAAGTGTCGTTTCATTCAAGGAAGATTCCTTACCTTGATAATTTGCCAAGCATGCCGGATGTAGAAGCTCTCACAAGGGATTTTGATGAAATTCGGACAACAATATGGGATGAGTCAAGACCAACGGTGCTGGCAAAGGGCATGTTTTTTCCTGATAAAGCGCGCGTAAGCAGGGCTTGTAAAATGCACAACGTAAAAGAGTGTCGTGAGATGATGGTATGGAAGTGAAGTCCGGTTGTATACAAGGCTGTTTGCCGCAGGTGGTTTTGGCCATGTCATTGGATGTTGCGTGCGAGAAAGAAGAAGACAAGTCTGTGGAAAGTAGGTAAATACATTCCCAACCACACATGTGAAATGGACACATTCAACGGGAATAACTTCAACTTGGATATTGACTTGATTTCTCTTGTCCTTATTCCCCACCTCGAAGCGCCCATAAGGTATATAATCAAAGAGTGCATTACATCAGTCCACCAGGAATATGGCCATACCATTACCAAAAGAAAGGCATATCTCGGGCGCAAACGAGCGTTTGAAATTGTCTATGGTAACTGGGATAAGTCATTTGCATCTCTACCCAGGTACATGACCGCACTGCAGCACTTTAACCTCGGGACGGTTGTTGAATGGAAGCTTGAGCGCAGTCCGGAAAAATCAGAATATATATTCAATTACGTGTTCTGGGCGTTTAAACTAGCAATTGATGGGGTTTCGCATTGCCGGCCGTAATATCCATAGACGACACTCATGTCTATGGAAAGTACGATATCAAGTTGTTGATAGTCGTTGCAGTAGATGCTAATGGACAGATATTTCCTCTAGCTTTTGCAGTTTGTGCCAATGAAAGCCAAGAGACGTGGACGTTGTTTTTGAACCATTTGATATATATATATATATATATATATATATATATATATATATATATATATGTTTCCTGTTGATTCCATGGTTGAGAGGATATTGATGATGTTTATGAGAAAAAAAGCACGTTGTCAAACAGCGTTTCGGTATTTGTCTAATATATGATCGGCACAGTGGTATCTTAAGTTATGTAGAGAACTTGCCTGCATGGCAAGAACCTTATGCCTACCACCGTTACTGTGTGAGGCATTTTAAGGCCAATTTCCAGAAGGCATATCCCAACAAATACATTTTAATCACATAACATTCACGAAAATACATATAAAACAATAAAAGATATTAATTAACATTTTTATTAACAGAAAAAATGATTTCTCAATTTTTACATATTTTTTTAGAACACTAATATCTAAGTACGGATAAATATAACATACTAGTTTCGCAAACAAAACACAAAACGACATGGAAACACATTCAACTCATTTAATATGCATTATTATACAAGTTTCGACATAAAATAAATCGGAATACCTCGATTTATGATTTTCGGAAAGTGAATTAGTTAAAAATTTGAGTCCGAAACAGTAAAACCACAACAACACAATGCTTTGCTACGATGTGGGAACTACGTTCTTGTCGTTTTGTGTTACGGGTGAGGCCCACAAGAATTTTTTTGGGGAAGAAAAAGGGGGGGGGGGGGGGNAGAAGAGGGGGGGGGGGGGGGGGGGGGGGGGGACCGTTCTGGTTTGGGGATATAAAAAAAAAGGGGTTTTGGAAGTGTCTGATCGTGGGGAAGAAGAAGGGGTTTAAAAAATATAAGTATAACGCGGTGTTTTTATGCGCTATATAGGTATAGCGCTATATTTTTATACGATATACATGTCCGTCAGTCACTATCAGCATAGCGCGGTAAAATAGTGCGTTGTACATGTATAACGCTGTAATAAACCGCGCTATACTTTAACGGCTAAAACACTGTTAAGGTATAACATGATTTATTACCGCATTATACATAGATTGATAGCTCTTAATTTTTTTTCACCTATTAATATCATACTTGTCCAAAAATCCAATGAACTAGTATGAAAACATAGAGGTTCCTCTTTTCTATGCAATATTCTTCTGTTTCATATCGGGCCTTTTACCAAATTTGATTCAACAAAAGCTTTATATGACTGTCAAAACAAAAAGAGATCAAGTGCAGATAGACTTTTAGCAACCTTTCGCTTATAGGTCATACATTTAAATAAATTTATACTTGGCAATTTCGAGAAAGTTAATTTATCATAAACAAGAGATAAGATAGCAGAAGCAACAGATAAAGATTCTTTAATCTCATCAATGACGTTAATACTACATATTTTCATGTGACGCCATGACTTGCACGTGCAACATGTGGGGACACGTATCACTCAAAAAGTTCATTAAAAGCTCTAAGACAACTTGATAACATATTTAAATATAATTAAACCCCTAATCGCTACCGGATACCAATAAATTACTACAATTTTAAAATCCTAATTATTTACAAATAATGTAAGGGCAATGTGGGTCCCTTAATTAAGCCTCTTCACCTACTCAATATTTTATTTGTTTAACTAACCCTTAGTTAATAACTCCTGTATTAGCTAGCTAAGATAAGGCAATTTGATTCGAAATCATGTGCAACTACCATTATACAAGGAACTTGATGATAACCAATCAAAATTATTGTGGGACAAGCCGTGTACAGCTATCATTGGTTAAAATGTCAAAACTTTGGTTCATTTTGACTTTTGGGGCAGTCAGCTAGTAGTAAAGTTTATAATTATGAGTCACGTCAAATTTATGAAAAGTTATTAATTCGTCCAAATTTGCAAGTTTACATATAAAATTAAATGCATCTACACTTTACTTGCATTAAAGGAACTAAAAAAAGAAACTAATAAATAGGGTTATTCAATCTGTTTTTGTCTTCTTGTTCTCTTTTTCAACTAGTGTTTGGGTAAGCTCTACTCAAAACTTTCAACTACTTGTTCACTATTATATATACCTCTATTTTCTTTTGCATATATAACCACAATTATATAATTAGCCAGTTAATGACTACCGGCTTCTAAGGCTTAAGCAAAGGTTATGTCACATGATGCCATGTTGGTTTAATAGGATCTGACTAGAAGATATTTTTTTTGACATTCACTTTAGTAGCAGACGTTGTCATAAATGTATTATCCAAAATTAACAGACTATAATACATTACTTCTTTATATACAGGAATTTAAAAAAATTCCGACTACTCTATTATTCTATAGTTATGAAAACATACAATGAACTAGTATTCAAATCTAGCGCTGTTTTCCAGTTTCATATTATACCATATCTAATTGTTCCTATATACAGAGGCGGATCCAGGATTCAAGAGGATATGTGCACTATCGTGAAGATGCGGATTTAGAATTTATATTTGGCGAGTTTAACTTTAGTATCTACCATGTATCCACTACACTTTTGAAATTATAGGTACAAAATTATATTCTTTTTAAAAGTTTAGTGATTTTCACGTATATATCTATACTTCGTGCCGAAAACAAGACCGTCCGGAGTGAGATTTGAACCACCAGTTTTACTCGTAGAGGTGCACCCAATGATTATTGCACCATAGGAGTCTTTGAGTATGGGTTCACGCATATATAATTAATATAGAGAGGAGTATGAGTTCGCGTGAACTCATACCCTAAGACTTAGATACGCCCCTGGCTATATATAAGCTAATTGAGTAAAAATCTAGCCTTAATTTTTGCTGGGAGCTAGGTTAAGATAGTTATGACCAAAATTTACAGTTTAATGGAAGTATCTCCCACATAATAGGTATGAGTTTAATTACTCATCGTTTCCTTTTGTTGATCTCCAATGTAATTATGACAATATATATTTAAAAAAAAGAAATAAAAAGGAAAAAAGGTAGATCGTGATTGGCAAAATTCCCAAGACAAACAATAGCATATCTCTTCCTTCTCACTTAAAGTAAAGTAAAGAGGCATCGACAGGAATTTAGCCGTTGAAAATGAAACGGCCGGCAATGATGCTAATTACAATAAGATTGAGACAAAGCCCTCTCAGTTGGAGAACTTTTATTTTACTATACTACAAAACCTACACTGAAATCTAAGAAAAAGTTCAAAATATTAAAAAGCAAAACCAATTTGCTTTTGTTATCTTATGGCGCACGACGCGCAATTTCCTAATGAATTAAAAGAGTTAAAAATATTTTCCTCAATGTAGAGAAGTGACACGTGTTGAACGATCTCAGCCCAAGGTCCCACACCAAGATGTCAAGCTCAAGCTATGTCGCCGGCGTTCCTCGTCCCTCTCCATCATTCCACGGCCAAACACCCTTGAACATTCCGGCAACTCTCCGAGATCGGCGAAAAGTGAATCATCTTCTTCTCTCATTGCTGT
Organism: Nicotiana undulata; assembly: GCA_005239495.1. NCBI lineage: Eukaryota > Viridiplantae > Streptophyta > Magnoliopsida > Solanales > Solanaceae > Nicotiana > Nicotiana undulata. The sequence goes on from ML262050.1 coordinate 141,713, forward strand.
TAAAGTTGATGACATGTCAATATCAGTAACTTCGACTTCTGTTAAAATGGGAATTTCTAGCATGGTAGTAGAAGTACACTCAAAATCCGAAAACCATCCAAATTCATTGCCACTTATTAGAGATGATTCACCAAGATTGGTAAATTTTTCCTCCGAATAGGGCTCCGATTGGCTTGCTAAATTGCTCGCGTCTGAAACTGCAATACTGGTAGCTGTTATTATTGTTGTTGTTGCTGCCGTCAGTGATGCTAATGTTTTCGTCTTCGTCTTTGCATTATTGATACATGATGTAGTGGTATTTGTACGTTGGTTGTGTTGATTATTCCTAGAAGCCGGCCAAGGGTGGTTATGTTCACAAGAATACGTCACTACCAACATTTTAGGGTCTGCACGGCTCCTTTCTACTTGTTTTCTTGCTGGACATCCCTTTGAACTACTGCATCTATAATATCCCCTGTAATTATCATAAACATTCAATCAATTTCAGATAACTAATACAATTCAATCCTATAATTTTTCTAATTACGAGAAATTCCCATAAATAAACAATTACTAAAAGGAAAATTCAACAAAATAACTAACCTAGGATAGGGAGAGCCTTTGATGGGCTTTTGTCCATATTTTCTCCATGCCCAAGAATCAGATGGTGGCATGCTTATTTCACCCTTCATTTTTGATCCTTCAACTTCTTTAATTGGCACTGATACCACTCTCTTTTGTATGGATCTTCTGCTGCAATTCAAAGAAATTAAATATGTTGTAAGCACCATATATATTTCTCATGCACACACATGACCGAAATATCAAAACGTTCCATAAAATCTCTTGAGCTTTAGTAAAAATAAAAAATAAAAAAATGAAGAACTCCTTCAGGATTACACACTCATGGAAAATAAAGAGAAAGAAGGTATATAAGACTGACCTTCTTTTAGGGGAGGAAGTAGAACTCATCATCTTGCTATCATTGAACATGTCGGAACGCGGCGAGTCGAGGCTGTTTTCCGGCGAATTCTCGGAATCTTCTTGCTCATGAGATAAAAAAATGTTATTGAATTTTCCATCCATGGCTATATTGATTTGAAATACTTTTTCTTTTTGTCTCTTTTGGTCTTAAGTTTTGTAATTTATATATACAGAAGCTGTTGATATTTATGGAAGATAAGAGAGAGGTTTCATGGGAACAAGAAAATGGAGGAAGAGAAGCGAATAGTATAAAAAGGGAGAGATGGGGTAGAGGTAATTGTTTATAGAGGACGTGCAAGCAAATGTGAAACTAATCCAAAGGCCAATTATAATATTACAATTTGAAAACGACCTTAACGTTTGTTTTATCGTTATTCTAATCCTATTTATTTATTTATGGGCGCCATCAATTTTGGACTATATGGCTATCTAATGGCTAGATGTCTAAATTTTCATAACTTTGTCCTCATACCATGTTTTTATTTTCCTTTTTATTTTTCACTTAAAATGACCTGTACACTTTGTTGATCATTGACAACAGACAACGAAAACCCCGGTTGATATTAGCATGGACACCAACGAAAAAAAGGGGAAGAGAAAGTCTAATTAAGCTTAGGATTGCACCCATCATATGTAGATTTTGATACCTTTATCAAACCCTCATTGGGTTCTGCTAAAAATCCGTGGGAACTGAGACAGAATCAGCCATTGGAGCTCTCTAGAAGCTTCTGTGAAAGAAGAGAAATGAAATGCAGTATAGGAAATGGAAGCCGTCTACTATTCCATTAATTGTCAATGTATTTATACAACTACTAACCCTCTCTAATCTACAAATGATCACTAACAATTAAATACAACTGTCAACTAACTGAATATCTTTTAACTACATAACAGCTAACCACTGACTACCATGTGTGTCATATCCAAAATATACTGCTCCACTACACTATTACATTGGCATCTCTCAACCTCCCACTCAAGCTGGAGGGTGTAAAACGTTAAGAACCCCCAACTTGCTAAGTAAATAAACAGGTTGAACTTGGCCTAAACCCTTTTTCAGAAGATCTGCAAGTTGTTCTGTAGTATGTACATATGAAGTCTTCACTACCCCTGCCTTGATTTTGTCTCTAATGAAGTGACAGTCTATCTCTATATGTTTCGTTCTCTCGTGGAAGATGGGGTTAGCTGCAATTTGCATAACAATCTTACTATCACTAAACAGTCATTGGACTATGTATGCTAACTCCCATCTCTTTAAACAGTCCATGCAACTAAGTTAGCTCTGCCACAGCTGAAGCCATGCTTCTACTGAACTTCTAGAGACTGATAGCTGTTTCTTTGATTTCCATGAGATCAAGGACTCTCCCAACTTGACTATGTATCCTGTCACTAATCTTCTTGTATTTGGACATGATGCCCAATCAGAATCACACCAACATGTCAACTCTTGTGTGATTCCTGCCCTCATCCAAAAGCCTTGTCCTGGTGATCTCTTCAAATACCTTACTAACCTTGTTGCAGCTTCCCAATGGGATTTCTTGCGCATTTGCATGAACTGACTCAAGGTCTGAACTACATAGTTGATATCAGGCCTTGTGACAGTTACATACATCAGCCTCCCTATCAATCTCTGATATGAATTGATGTCTTGCAAGGTTACATCTCCTGTGAATCCTGTCATTTTGTCATACTCCATAGTTGTTAGCTTCAAATTGGACTCTAAAGGTGTCTTGGCTGGTCTTGTTACAGATAATCCCATATCAGGTATCAACTCTAGCACATACTTCCTTTGGTTGAGAATTACTCACGAGCTTGACCTTAACACTTCTATGCCAAGGAAGTACTTCAATTCACCAAGATCTTTCATTTTGAACTTTTGATTCAACACTCTCTTTGCTTCATTAATTAGTTTAATGCTGCTCCCTGTGATGAGTAGATCATCAACATATATTAGGACAATCACTATGTTATGAGACTTGTTTAGTGCGAACAATGAATAGTCATGGTTGCTTTGGACAAATCCTGCATCCACCAATGCATCTATCAACTTTATGTTTCACTGCCTAGATGCTTGCTTTAGTCCATATAAGGACTTGAGCAACCTGCACACCCTTGACTTCCCTTGTCTTTTGAACCCCTCAGGCATATCCATATAAACTTACTCACATAGGTCTCCTTGTAAAAAAGCATTGTACACATCCATTTTTCATAAAGTACAGCCTTTAGATACAACAAGTGCTATGACTGACCTTACTGTCACCATTTTAACAACATGTGAGAAGGTATCATGATAATCAAGGCCTTCCTTTTGACTGTAGCCTTTTGCTGCAAGCTTGGCCGTGAACCTCTCAACCTATCCATTGGCTTGATATTTGATTTTGTACACCCATTTTGAGTCTATTGCATTTTTACCTTTTGGAAGGTCCACCACTTCCCATGTACCATTCTCTTCTAGTGCCTTGATCTCCTGCTTCATTGCCTCTATCCACCTGGTATCTCTTACAACATCTCTGTAACACTTAGGCTCCACCAATGTAGAGAATTTTGCAAGATAGGCTTGATATGTTGGCTTAATGTTATCATACGATAAGTGATTAGAGATGGGGTGTTTACTGGTGCTTTGTTTGGTGGTTATGTAATCCTTCATCCAAACAGGATGCTTGAAATCTCTTGAAGACTTCTTGGTGACTGGAGCATGAACTCCATCTGATGGAATGTGACCAGCATCAAAGGATGTTGATGCCTAATTGAAGTCATCTCCCCCTTCATGCTCCATAGTAAGGGAAGGACTTAATTTTAGGTCAAATAAATCATAATCAAGGGCAATAGAAGGTGATGAAGTGTCATTGATGTTGGAGGTGTATGGTTAATGGTGTGTTATGTCATAAGATATATGTGGGGAGTTATGTGGTGAGTTTGGTGGTGTATTATGGGTTGTATTTGGTAGGATTTGTGATATATCATGAGGTGAGGTCTGGTCTATGTTGGTAGTTCTAGGTGTAGACTGTGTCTTTTAGAATGCAATGGCAAAAGAAAATTCATTTTCTCTGAAAATGACATCTCTGCTGACAAACAACTGGTTTGTTTTGAGATCTAGGAGGATATAGCCCTTTTGCAACTCTGAGTACCCCATAAGAGCAGTTGGCTTTGCTCTTTCTACAAACTTGTCTCCTTTAGGAATTGTAGTTGCAAAACACAGACATCCAAACACCCTTAAGTGATGCAATGTTGCTTGCTTTTTGAACAATAACTCATAAGGACTTTTGTTACCAGCTACAACAAAATGAAGTCTTTTCATAAGGTAAACTGCAGTCCTGATACACATGCCCCAATATCTGATAGGCACTTTGGATTGAAACCTGAGTGCCCTAGCTATATTCAATATGTGCCTATGTTTTCTTTAAACCACCCCATTCTGTTTGGGGGGGGGGGGATGAACTCAGCTGCTCTGATGAAGTATGCCTAAATCCTGAAGTAAAGTATTGCACTGTGAGTTAAAAAAATCAATGCCATTGTCAGTCCTAAGAACCTTAATCATGACACCAAACTGTGTTTGCACCATGGACAAGAAAATAGCCACATTAGTTTCAGACTTAAGTTGCAACAAATAGATCCATATATACCTACTATGTTCATCCACAACAGTCAAAAAGTAATGTTTGTTGTCAAAAGTAGCAGTTTTATAGGGGCCCCAAAGATGCATATGTGTCACGACCCCAAATCCTAACAGGTCGTGATGACGCATATCGTGGAACTAGGCTAGCCAACCATCACATTACTATACATTTGTTCCATTATAGTGATTCACAATTCAATAATAAACAGCAACATATCATAAAATAATTTCTTTAAGTGTTAGCGCCCCAATAATAGTCTAAACAACTCTAAACAAAACCTCCCAAGACTGGAGTCAATGTGGTCACGAGCATCTACGAAATAAAACTAACTCTACCAATGTCTTGAATAAAGTCTAGCAATGAAATGCTAAAACTAAATAAGGAAGGGAAATGGAGAAGTTGTGGACGCTGGACAACTACCTCAAAATCCCGTAAGAACTGCTGTTAACGAACAGGGACAGCTACTTCTCCGAGCCGGTACCTCGATCTGTGCACAGAGGAACAGGGATTAATGATGAGTACACCAACTCAGTAGTAATGAAAATAAATCACAGTCTGAGAAATACGAAACACACAACACAGATACACCAATTCACAAAATAGTAAAACACCAAGTTACCATAAGTATTCATAAAATACATAAGTTCAAAAATCAATGTCCCGAAATCCTTTGAAACAAGTATAACATCAATATATCTCAGTAAAACTCTCAATAAAAATCAGTTTGAAAAACGAAGTGAATCGTAGTTAAAACTCAGTAAAATTATCATAAATCTGCCCCTCGGGCCAAAATCATTTCTCGTAACAATTTCCCTCAGTATCATCCTATCAGGCAACCTCACAGTCACTCAATATCAGCCCATCAGGCGACCTCACAGTCACTCAGTATCAACCCATCAGGAAACCTCACAGTCACTCAGTATCAGCCCCGCGGGCAACATCACTAAGTAGGTACCTACGCTCACTGGGGGTGTGTACAGACTCCGGAGGGGCTGCTACAGCCCAAGCGCTATAACAAGCCACATCATGGCATAAACTAAGAATACCACAGAAGATGAAGCATGTATCCATGGATTAAAGACTTCCTTGACCCTGAGAATATAAGAAATCGAAGTATTTAGGGATTCGACGCTTATCATCTGCCAAACTCAAAAGAAATTAAAAACAAAATATGAAAAACTTTTGACATACCATGCTTATCTTGAAAAGCTCACTGAGCAATTCAAGAAAATCAGTTTCTCTCCACTACCCATAGAAAAAAGAAGTTCGCTGTCGGTTTCCAACATTAAGTCCGTTGTTCCTCAGTAGCTCAGTGGTAGAGCGGTCGGCTGTTAACCGATTGGTCGTAGGTTTGAATCCTACTTGGGGAGATTTTTTAGTTATCGCTTTTCTGACCTAGCGACCCCTGTCCTTCTCCGTCGAGATTACTGCCTTAGCCCTGTCCTATCATCTGTATAATGGAGTTCGTCATTTATTGACGGATTTTTCGGGATTTTTCTTTCTACTGATCATCCTCTCGGACCAGCTACTGATCATCGCCTTGGTAAGCTATTGCCTCACCAACTAGCTAATCAGACGCGAGCCCCTGTGTTTTCCCAGCCGACTCGCACACGACCGTCTTTTTTTCTATTGAAGAGTCGGACTCCCTGACATTGCCTTTGCATCGCAAGGAGGAAGAAGGGTCTATGCCGAAAGATAAAAGGGTGCTGCATGTATAAGTCCAAAAGAGCTATGATGACTCTCGAAATGGAATTGGAAGAGCAAGACGGGCTAGGGCTGGCACATTAACAGGATATTCAATTTGTGATAACGATGGCGGATAAACCAGATAATAATCTTACTTGTCCCCANAATCACTCACAATATTGTCCCTCGGACTCTCTCATATCATAAGATCCTCACAATATTGGCCCCCAGCCTCACTCAGTCAGACACTCTCAACATGCCCCTCAGGCCATAAATATACCGGGTTCTCGACCCAATAATAGTGTTTCATTTTCAAGAAATAATATCAAAATACTCTGAGTGTCAAAACAATTATCAAGAAGATACTGAGTGAAAATCATAACATATCAAATGAGGAAAATAGTAAAAACAACCCCAAGGGGTAAACAGATCGGCATTAGGCCCCAAACATGGCCTACAATCCAAATTATATCAAATATATATATATATATATCAATAATATTAAGCATAAACTTTAAAATCGGTTTCACAACTCAATAGTTTCCTAAAAAGGAATATATCTCCAAAGTTCCAATCTTTGCATTCCAAAATCCGTGAAAGGATGTAAAGTCCGGGGTTTCATACCCTCATGACAGGATTTAAAGACATTACTTACCTCAAACTAGCCCGAAAACTATTCTGCAATATTCTTGCCTTTCGAATCAACTTCCGAATGCTCCAAATCTACCAAGTTCAGATTTTTATCATCAAATTATTCTTAAAGAATGAATTCCAATTGAAAAATATCGATTTTAAGCACAAAATCCGAAATCGGTCAAAACCCGACCCCCAGACCCCCATCCCGGAACTCGAAAAATTTTATACCAAAATGTTCTTCATCATCTCACGAGTCCGTACATATAAAGAACGCTAAAATCGAGTTCGTTTGACCCCTCTAATCGACCCCTAAAAGTCTAATAATCTGAAGCCTTAACCCCACCCTTTTCTACTGATTTTCATGAACTAACACTGAGATTATGTTCCTTACTCACCTATAATCAAAATTTAAGGTCCAAAATACTTACCTCTATGAAGAACGCTGATTTCCTTTCTTCAAAATCGCCTCAAAAGCTTCTTCCCGTTCAAAAATGGTGTTAAAATAGGTTAGGGTCGTGGAGGGTTAAATTTAAGGCTGCCTAGATTTTTAATAAGTTACCCTATGCGTTCGCATGCTCCCAGGCGCGTTCGCACAGGGTCTTCTCCACTACCTCAGGCGATCACACCCCACAGCTCGCGATTGCACTGCCCATTTTCTCCTTGGCCAACCCACGCGCCCAACACAGTGCGGTCGCACTTTCCTTCACGCGATCGCACTGCCTTGCCTTCATACCTTACGCGATCGCAACCCCTCTAATGCTATCGCACTGAACAATTCTGGAACCCCCACACATTGGCCTATGCGATCGCAAAAGACTCCCCGCGATCGCATAGAAGAAATTTGAACCTGCAACACACCAGCAAAAACTGTTATTCCTTTAAGTCTAAATGAGTCCGTTAACCACCCGAAATCAATCCCAAGCACCTCGAGACCCAAAACAAACATACCAACACGTCACATATGATCATTCAAACTTAGTTTCACCCTCGGAACACCAAAACTAACATCAAGACACCAAAATCATATCGGATTCAAGCCTAAGAACTTTCAAATTTCTAAAATCCACCAACGATGCCGAAACTATCCAAAACAACTCCGATTGACCTGAAATTTTGCAGACATATCCAAAATAACATTATGAACCTGTTACAACTATCGGAATTCCATTCCGACCCCGAAAGACTATTTTCCACTGTCGACCGGAAATCACCAAAAACTAACTTTCGCCAATTCAAGCCTAATTCTACACCGGACATCACAAAATTATTTTGAACACATTCCTAAGTCCCAAATCACCTAACGAAGCTATCCGAGCCATAAAATCCTCATTCTGAGGTCGTTTACCAATAAGTCAACTCTCGGTTGACTTTTTCAACTTTAAGGCTATTTTTAAAGACTAAGTGACTAAACTCTCACTACAACCATTCTGATTTCAAGCCTACCAACTCTAACACATCAATAACAGTATAACCAACCTATAATAAGTCAATAACAGTAATTATAATGCAGGTTCTACGTAACGACATACCGGATCGTTACAATATGTACAATGTGAAATGGTGCATTAACTCTAGAATCAATATTGGGAAACATCAATCTAGCTTGCTTTGCCAAAGGGCAAATCATGCACTTATTCAATTGTGAACTATTTACATGATCATGTAACAACTTCATAGAGTTCATTACTGGTGCAGATGGATGTCTAAGTCTATTATGCCATAAGCTATTGTCCTTTTTTTGAATTGTTGTTGTTATTGGATGTTGTGTGCCCTGATTACCGATATCTGCATCTTTTTATATCTACAAATCTCCTCTTTGCCTATAAATTCCGTTTACATTGCCACTCCAAAGCTTCTGAAAGACACAGAAGCAAGGGAAAAAAGTTGTCTGAGCATGACAATTCTTTGGTCAATTTGGACACTGAAAACAAGTTAAACTTGAAATCAGGGACAACCAACACATTGCTCACAGTTGTGTTGCCAAGGAAGGATGCACAACAAGTATCAGTAACATCTACCCTATCTCCTGTGGGTAAATTTACTTTACTATTACCAAATACTTGTTGACTATGATCACTATTTATCACACTTTTTTTAGAAGCTACATGACGAGTAGCTCCAGAATCCACTATCCAGTCATCATCACTTGATACCTTAGACATCATACAAATTACATTACCAGCTACATTGATGTGGTTTGCCTTATTGCCTTGATCTTCTCCAACATCCTTGCTTACCAAATTGAGAATCTATTTATATTGTTCTTCAGTAAAATACTGAGCCTTGATTTCAGTTGGTCCTGAGTTTCTATAATGCATATGTGCTGGTTGCATTTTAACATTTCTAGTCACATTGTTGACATCATTGAAGGGTTCTTTACCATATCCAGTCTGTCCATCATAGTTAACTTGATTTCCAGATCCTCTAAAATCGTACTTTGAATTCCTCTTAGACTTGAAATCAGGGGGTACCCAACCAATTTGTAATAATTTTCCTTCCTATGGTCTTTCATATTGTAATATTCATACTACAAAAAAGGTCTCTTGCCTTTATAAGGTTGTCCACGAGTTAATTGCATAGCTAAGGGATCTATGTTTGCAGTGACTGCGTTTAGACCAACTGAGTGTTGACTCTCATATTCAATTATCATAGCATATGCTTGATTAATTGTAGGACAAGTTGATTTCAACAAAATCTGTCTCCTAGCTTGGTCATACGAGTCATTTAATTCACTTAGAAACTGTAATAACCTCTGCTGAAGAAAGTGCTCAACTGATTCCTTAGACTTTGCACAGTCACAGCCGGGAGGAGGGACCATGGAATCATATTAAGCCCAGAGGTCCTTCAATTTGGTGAAATATACTGAAACAGGGTTCGTACCTTGTGAGTGATTAGTCATTTGATGGTGTACTCTAAAAAATCCTCATGCAATTGACCTTGTCAAATCGTTCCTTGAGGCCTTTCACACGATGTAGGAATCTGAGGCATACACGATTCCACTGAGTAGATCTTCAGAAACTGTATTGATAATCCATGAAAGGACTGTTGCATTGCATGTTTCCCACTACTCGTGCAACTCATCATCAAACAATTCCTTCTTACAGGTACCTAGCACGAACCTTAGCTTCCTCTTATCTTGGAGAGAAATTCTCATTGATCTACTCCACAAGCCATAATCTTATGATCCAGTGAGCTTGATAGGAATGAGCACTGAACCAGGAGTGTTAGTCGAGTTCATGAACAGAGGATGCATGTATGTGAGATTTTCCGCCGCCATAGCTGGAAATGAGCTTGAAGACGTTGAGATTTGCAGAGTGTCTTGGGTAATTAGCTTGGAAAACAAGTGAATTACCAGAATCAGTTGCTCTGATACCATGCTTAAAGTCCATGGGAGCTGAGACGGAATCAGCCGTTAGAGCTCTCTAGAAGCTTATGTGAAAGAAGAGAAATGAAATGCATATAGGAAATGGAAACCGTTTAACGCTCCATTAGTTTTCAATGTATTTATACAACTGCTAACCCTCTCTAATCTACAGCTAATCACCAACAATTAAATAGAGCTGTCAACTAACTGAATATCCTTTAACTACCTAACTGCTAACCACTAACTACCACGTGTGTCATATTCAAAATATACTGCTCCACTATACTATTACATTGGCATCTCTCAACAGGTTCACATGCATGTTCCGAAATGCATAATGCGACGTACTTTAAAAAAATGGTTTAAACTTCTCGTATCCGATACTTATTGGTCAGATTAATAGGATTGCGTCGTGTAAGGCCCATTTAAAAGAAGTATTTTCTTGTCAGTTAATCTATTCTCCGGAATTATTGATTAAGGATAAATAAATCTCATCATCCCATCACATTCTTAATTGGTTCCCCAATGGTGCCGAATCCGCTTAGGACTAAGATCTGGTTGAAGGCTTGTTTTATTTAATTTATATTATCTAGTATAACAATTTAGGTATTTGAGGAAAGGTTTCAAAAAAGAAAACATGAATTTAATTCGTTTTGAGAACTTTTCACTTTTCATACACGGAAAGAAAATTCAACAGTTTGCCATTTTAGGATGGTGCAAATTCAGACAATTTCGAGGATCTTTTTTCTCTTGAAAATGAAACTAAGGAAATTAATCTATTAATTGGATAGTTTTTCAAGATTATCAGGAGTGCCCAAGCCCTAGTGTCAGCTCAATTCTAGCACACTATGTCATATTAATGATTTTGAGTTTAAAAGAGTGGTCCATATTGGATTAGTTTAACAAGAAATTTCGATGCATTGAAGAAGAAAGAAAGATAAGATCAAATGCATTTCTTAATTAATCTAATTATTCATTCTGAATTATTACTTAAGATGATTAGTACTATATATATTGATTAGATTATTTAATTTGTCCGTATCCATGTCAACGTCATGCTTTTTGGATAGCATAAACTATTTGCAGTAAACTAAAATATTCATAAACGCTATCCTTGATATTTGCAGCCATGAAAACTATTAAGTTAATACCATTTTGCAGTTTATAACTGTAAACCCAATTTCACGTAAGGAGTATAAACTGAGGACAAAATTAAACCTTTCTTTGAATTAACAAAAAAGGATTTATTCTTTTCTAATAAAATATTTATTATTTGCTAATAGATCTATAACTTATATACTATCGTAAGAGCTGGCATCATACAATTGACATCAAATTGAGGTTTCATTAATTAAACTGCAGGCATAAATATATTAAGAATCACATGGTTACTTGAGCAGAGAGAATCAAAATTCAATGCGTAATCATGGAACCGAATCAAGAATTATTTTTGGGTTTCTTATTGTCTGCCTATTTTCCACATGACTAATTCTCTTTGTTGCCTTAATTTATAGTCTGTTCTTGAGTAAAGTAAACTGGTTTATTATGAGAAGAACAGTTCAAATAAAATTTGAAAGAAAGTGTTTTCTGATAGTGCTCTTAGATGACTATAACAAAAAACATAATGGTCACTTCAACTCTCTTTTTTCCTATGGCCTATGGGCAAATCATATGATATTAGATTTTTTTAAGGTAAATTACAACTCATATGGACGAAAAATGAATATCTCCTAAAGCTAAGGTGTTCCAACTTCACCGCTAAAAGACGTGGTGCAGCACATGGGGCTGCTCCTCATTAACCAAAAGTCTCGAGTTCGATCCTTGGGTGTGGAAAAATACTTGGTAGGGAATGTTTCCCCCGAATGGGGTCCTACCCGGTGCGAATTCGGATAGATGAGCTCCAATGCGGGTACCAAACACCGGGTTGAATTAGAAAAAGAAAGAAGGTGTTCCAACCTCCTATGTTCATATACCACAAAACTGAAAAAATGAATTGAAGTCCAACTTCCCTCCAATTGAATCCCTTCGTTTCAAGAATTAAAAAGATAAATTGATAGTATATTAAACTTTTCTATATATTTTTATGAAAATCTCAGCAATCAAACATTGGTATGAGATGGTAAGTAGCATGAATTAAACTAATATGATGAAGTAGAGTATTATGTAAAGCATCTAGAGTGAATCAAAGTGCTTTTAATATTAATAATTGAAGACAAAGAGTTACGTAACAATGCCCTATTGGATGACTTTATTTAATGCTTCTCTTCTTCTGACTTTCTTCATCCTAGCTAGCATGTTGCATCCATTCTTTGGCAGTTGATTGAAAGAGTACTATTTACTAATACTATATAAATGATGCTATTATTTAAATGATGTGAAAGTTCCTCTTGGTTTCCTTCTATCACTGAAATCTTCTTCCCATTCTTTTACACTTCTCATTTCTTTACTTCGAAGTTTTGACTTGTTAAAGCATCCTACATTATATTAGTCAAACTTTAATGACATAGTTTAATTATTGTAGCAGCCATGTATTATTGGCCAAGCTTTTCCTTATCACACATAATTAATTTGTTCAAAAGCTTGCTTTGTCTAACTTTTGGGTGCACAAGGGGAGGTTGTAAAACTTTATTTCTTGGTGTCCAATAAGGGGGCAATGTCAACGATAAAATCAAATAAAGTAAGAATATGATGTCACATTAAGGAAAATAATTTGCAAAGCGGCAATGGATACAGTAGGTTGTTAGCGTTCATTATCTTTTTGAAGTGAATTCACCGTGTTTACCCTAAAAACGGATATCGATTAAATTTGTATTTGATTTGAAGGGTAAGTTGATTGATTCAACATAAGTAATAAAAGATGTTAGATAAACGAATTAAAGATAAAACAATAACCAAATCAGTTGTGACATTGAGTCCGGTCTTGGATTTAAGCTTAACAGTAATTTTGCCCTCGATCGGTCTCTCGATTCGAAGCCAAATGCTTATGGAGAGCTATGATTAAAATGAAAACCTTTCAATAGCTAGGAAGCAGAGAAATAAGTTCGTATTGCCTTGATATGTGTATTACAATGTGTCTATTGAATAAGAAACTTCCCCTTTATATAATAGGGGAGTTTTACCCCTAGTACAATTCTAAAAAAAAGTAAAAATCCTTCTTGTAAATCAATCACTGATACGCTACCGGCATCGGGGGAAATCCGCACCGTGATATCTGGTCGGGTGCGGATATCACAACCCTCTGTTAGTCGTGTGCAACTGTTTGTAATGCTTTCCGATGTCTTGCAGCTCGTTCTGAGTTCGGGGGTGTTGTCTTGTCAGCTCAGTGGCGAGCACCCCGTTCCAGCCTCGAACCAAAGAGTTCTCAGATCCGATCTCTATCTCATACATTCTTACTGAGAACTCGAGGTGTGTGCTGACCCCGAGTTCAACCGTTTACAGATTGCAAACTCAAACTTTTCGTTGTTATATTCCTATTTACAGTTAAGTGAAGTACAAAATTTTCGTGACGTGAGAGTATACATACGCCAACTAAGGTGATATCTGCTGAGTCATTGCTTTCAAACTATACAACAATAACAACTAGGCCTATAAGTCCTAATGAAGATGGAATCGGCGATATGAATCTTATAACTTTCAATTTATGAGGAAAAAAAATTAAAATGACCAAATAAAATAAGAGTACACTCATTTTGAATTCAGTGACTCTATATCTTACCTCTAAAAGTACTTAATTATCACAACTGGTTTGCACACTTCAAGCCATGAAATATACCCAGCTCTTCGTACCTTCTTGCCTGGATGGATCGACAATTTAATCCTTTTTTATTTATGAACTGAACAAACTTCAGCTAGCTAGAATGTTAAACATCAAGACCAAACTGGAAAAAAATCATTAGATCGTTATGATTGTCAAAGGCAAAGTCAAAGATGATAAAATCGAGTAATGAGGGAAAATAGGATAAGATCTTTTTAGGAATATGTAAAGAACAATAACGTGATCCGTTAGTGCGAGTATTAACTTCAGTGCTAGTAATTAATTGCCTGGTAACGTAAGTCATGTTTAAAAAAAAAAAATTGCTATAATTTTCAGATTATTTTTTCCTTGTAGGGTGTATTTGGTATGAAGGAAAACAATTTTCTCATGTTTGGTTGATTTAAATGTTTTGAAAAATATTTTCCTTATAACTCATTTTTCTCCAATTGGAGGAATATATTTTCGTTATCAAGAGAAGGGAAAATATTTTTCCAAATTCCTCAACCAACCTCAACCTCACCAATCCACCTCACACTCGCCTACCTAACCCACCGCACCCCTCTCTCCAATTTTTTTATTTATTTTAATTTTAGTTATTTTTTCCCGTCACCACCCACCCTACTATCCCACTATCACCCATCCACCCCCTTCCTACTATCCCCTACCTACCAACCCAACCCTACCCCCGCGCCAAATTTTTTCATCTTTTACTTTTTCTTCTGTAATTTCAAGTTTTTGTCTTGAGAAGATATTTTCTTTAATTTACGTACCAAACAACGAAAAATGAATAAGATTACTATTTTTTTCCAAGAAAACATTTTCTTCAAAAATATTTTTCTTTATACCAAACACACCCTTAATCTTGATTTAATATGTACAGGCGAATAGGCGCATAGGGCCAACTCACTTTGTGAACGTGCTTACCCACCACCATGTAGGTGGATGATTCAAACCCTGTAAGCAACCTACTTATTTCTTTCCTCCGTCACCTTTCCTTCTATTTGATAATAGTAAATTAAAGAAGAAATATCATGTACATAAAATCACTTCCATTATGCATTAGATGGGTAATACTTGTGTATTTTCAATGGGGAAAGCCCGCTTCTAATATATATATATATATATATATATATATATATATATATATATATATATATATACTAGTTTTAGGGTACGCGCAATTGTATCTCATACTAAGAAATATAAAGTTTAAGGAAATCACATAAAGAATAAATATACTTGAGTTATAAAATAAAACTGAAATAAAAAATATAAGTTCATGAAACTTATGAATATTGATGTTTAGTCGTGATCTTTATTTTGTATTGTGACGTTTTGTTTATTTTCTCTAAGTCGTAATGTCACGATTGTTATACATATGTAGCCAAAATTAAATTTATTTTGGTGTTCAAAAACTAAATTTTGAGATTCAAATCATGGAAGACATTTTAAGAATAACTCCATGCATTTCTTCATATTATGACCTGTATTAAGGAGTTATAATTATTTCACATTATTCAAATAATAAGTAAATAGTATGTATAAATAAATATTAGACACATGATCGCTAAACATAAGAAAATAATATGTTACCTCAACATGATTTCTTGTATCAACTTCCAAAGTTCCAAAAGCTTCTAAGACCTATATTCCACAACTTAAAATCGGAAGGACGAAAGCACAAGAATTAAAGATACCAGAAAAAGAAAGATTAAAAACAAAAGTAAAATCACTAATAAGCAAACAAAAATATCAAACTATTTGTATGGCTATGTAAAAAGAATCTGAGACAAGACTCTTTCCAAGAAAATTGACTCTTAAAGCAATAATGAAGTAATTAAACTAGAGGCGAAGCCGGAATATAAAGTTTATGCGTTCTGAATTAGTCATCGAATTCATAACTCGTTTAGCTACTGGGTTCACGATTAAATAGTTATACATATCTATTGAATTTTTGATACAAATATAGAATCTAAACAAAAATGATTGGGTTCATCCAAACCCGAAACTCATACTCAGAGGCGGATCTATGATTTAATTTTTACGGGTTCCTATAACGATCTCGAGTAAACTTCTAATTTCACATTCAAACATTTATAGATATTTAATAAATTTTTCGAATACATTTACACTGTTTGGACAAAATCTACTAGGCTCACGTGACCCGTAGATGGGGAGGTGGATCCGCCGCTGCTCATATTGTACCTCCGCCCCTGCATTAAACATAATTAAAATATAAATTAAAGACAAATAAGTCATAGTTTCCGTCTAGGAAAGCTGGTGACGCAAGAGACAAAATTTCGTGAATAAGCAAATTCTTAATTGACTTCAAAGTCATCTAAGAATGTTGTGCCATGATAGACAAAATTTCTATGAATAAACATCCTAATTGACATAGATATAGTTATATAAAATAGATATTGATTTAGATATATAAATAGATAGAGGAGGAAATAAATGACTTCTACTATTTTTTGACTTTGTTATATAATATAAATAAATTATTACATATTTCACCTAAGATAAATAATTTGGTATATTTTTTTTTCTTTTGGTGATTCACACCCTCGTCCTCCTTTTCTTTTAGCCAAACATATACTATTGAAAAGGCTCCTAAATATAAAAGGATTGAAAGGCAAAGATTATAACCTAAATACTTTATGAATTTTTTGCCTAAAATATTTATAGAATTTGAAAAGAAAAAGGGCTCCTATAGCTAAAAGGACTCCAGAGTACTTTTCCAAATGTGACTTTAGGAATTTAAAGTGCTCCATCCTTGATGAAGCGTACAAAATAATGTGTTTAAGGAACAATATTTTGCGAGGGCTGTCATGCTTTTAATAGTACATATATAAATGGATAATAATTTATTTCATTTTAAAAAAGGTTAACAAAATTGTGCTTTGAGGTTATTAAACAACTATTTTTAATGGATTTTAGAGTAAAAAGGTGAATTTGTAACATATGTGTAGTTATTATAGGAAATAATTGAAAACTGTCTTACAACATATATAACGATCTTCGCAAACTCCTCTCTAATTATTAGGATTTTTTACCTAGTTCAATAAGGAAAATATTTAATAACCAATATTTTAGTTGAATTTGAAGTCCTAAATATTAGGAAAGCAACTTAAATGATAGTTTTGTCCAATGTAAAACCTATTTTTAAAGGGTAAAAAAGACAAACGACATTTCGCCAAAGACTTTCGTGCTTTTAATATATATATATATATATATATATATATATATATATATATATATATATATATATATATATATAATATATATATATTTAGCTAGCGAATTCAATTATTATTAGCTGACCAACCAAATATGTGACTCGTCCCATAAATATCCAAACTTATAAAGGAAATATGAATGGGAGGCAAACTATGGAGAGCCCTTCCAGGTCTCCAGTCCGCATAGCTGTATTTCTGTAGCAAAAATAAGCTTAAAGTTCGATTGGACAAATCACAAGCATCTCACATTTAGACTTAGGCCTCAATAACATCCAAAGGTTATTGGGCAAAGATCATTTTTAGCCCGAGATCGAAATTTTATACATTTGATTATGGAGGAATTTTCAAAAATTAATATTGTTTAGTGGCTATTAACTTTCTATATGTATCATATACATAATTACTTTCTATAGCTACTATTCACTTGTTACGGTAGTATATTCGCTGTATTCGCGTTGCTGTATTCATGAATACAGCAGCAAAAAGCGCCTACAAAATCAGGGTAGTCCAGCTGTACGCGCATGTATTCACATGTATTCGCGCCATGTATTCATAAATACAGTAGCAAAAAGCGCCTAAAATCAGGGCAGTCCAGTTATACGCGCATGCATTCACATGTATTCTGCTGTTATATTCATGAATACAACAGTAAAAAGCGCCTAAAATCAAGGCAGTCCAGCTATATGCGCATGTATTCACATGTATTCGCGCCATGTGTTGATGAATGCAGCAATCAAAAGTGCCTAAAATTAGGGCAGTCCAGCTGTACATGCATGTATTCACAAGTATTCGCGTTATTGTATTTATGAATACATCAATAAAAAACGCCTAAATCAGGGCAGTCTAGCTTTATGCGCATGTATTCACATGTATTCGCGCGATGTATTCATAAATACAGTAAGAGCAATCACCTTAAAAATAGGTATGTCCAGTTGTCTAAGAGAGAGGAAAAACATAAATAGCGTGTTTCATGCCTCAATGATAGTATATACCAAAAATACTTATTTTGCTATAAAATATAAAAGATAACTATAGAAAATAATATTATAAAATAAATTTAATTTATAATAAATAGGGTATATACCTTCGCTGTTGGAGGTAAATTGATTATACACATATTTTCCCAAAGTTATTTGCATGCCAAAACCCACTCGATATACCTTATTCTTGTCCTGGCCCAAGAATTGAAAACCTGCCATTCTGCAAGATTACTTTTTCACAAAATCTTTTTCATATGAGATCAAACAAATCAATCTTTTATAATTGAATAAAAAATAAGGTAGAATACATAATTGGACCCTTAAATTTGGTCTTTTTGTCATTTGGACACTTAAACATAGAGTTGTGCCTATCAGGCCCTTCAATTAAACCATATTTGTGCCAATTACACTTTGTAGACCATCTGAGAAAAAAGTTTTATAAAAATTAAACGCGTGTACTACAATTACCTCTAACACCTTAAAATATTCCATCTTATAGAATTGACCCAGAAAACAAATCGAAACTCATTTTCAGAAAATGAAAAACCTGACCGTCGGTTCTGGCGACTTAGTGCCCTAAAAAGTCCGCTGAAAATTTGCTCCACTCAACTTCATCTCACTTCTTATTATTTCGATTTCACTGAAATATCACATTAATTTCTCTATTCCTCGTCTAAGTTGGTGTAGCTTACAAGTACCGTGTAAAGAGAATAAGCATGCCAAATGAGAATAGTCAAATCCATATACACTAAACTTTCTTTTAAAACAAATTAAGAGGAAAAATGATGGGTTCACGGGAAGAAGAAGAGAAATAGAATGTAGGGTAAAAGTTAACTTTAATTGGAATAATATATTAGAATATAATAATAATATAATAATAATTAACAATTTTTTTCTCATGTTCACGCGTACTTCGATGCCCACACATTCAATCATGTCACTACAAAGTGTCTAATTGGCACATATATGGTTTGGTTGAAGAGCCTGATGGGAACAACTCTATGTTTAGGTATCCAAGTGACAAAAAAAACCAAATTTAAGGATCCAGTTATGTATTCCGCCCAAAATGAATCAAAGTACCAAAATTTAGAAAGAACATGTCTAACTTGTGTGATCGACAAGTGGAAATTATTCTAAAAAGTAACAAAATTATTCTCGACTTTGATTTGCTGACCCATTCTTTAAGTTTTCCAACTCCTATTTTAAATCTTACATGCCATATGGAAATAGTGTTACAAAGGCATACTTAGATGGGGTTTCATAAATTAATTTTTTCCCTTAACATTAGATAGATAAAATTGGCTGTCTTCTTAAGTAAATTTCCATGAATATTACATTTTATAAATATTAAATAATTCATAGGTATTTAATTATTGGTCTTATGTATTTCTCTTTCAAGCAATTAAAATATGGTTTCGATCCCAAGCTTCCGCGTACTGAAATCACCTTTTCCTTTCCACTTGTAAAAAGTTTGAG
Organism: Nicotiana undulata; assembly: GCA_005239495.1. Classification (NCBI taxonomy): domain Eukaryota; kingdom Viridiplantae; phylum Streptophyta; class Magnoliopsida; order Solanales; family Solanaceae; genus Nicotiana; species Nicotiana undulata. The sequence continues at coordinate 161,428 of ML262050.1, forward strand.
CCACGGAAATAAAGTTTTCTCCCCATTTAGGACATGCTTCAGAATATCCTAACTCTTTTTTTCGTCTTTCACTCACTTACTTAGCGTTCAAGTTTCTTCTGTTTGCTAGTTTTGTTGTAATATTTTTTTAAAGTTTTCCCTTTAGGGATTTTCGTTGCCTCTATAATAATATAATGCTATGCTACATTATGTAAATGTTGACACTTTTTCTCTTTTTCCGAAAGTTGTTGTAGAATATTTTCAACTGTAAATATAATTGTTCCATTTCCTTTTCTTCCTTTTTACAACATTTTAAAACTTAAGTTTTGGGAATATGGCCTTGGAGGTAAGTAAACTAGAAGATAGCTTCATTCAGTCAAGAGAGGGCAATGTTCTCATTGAATATGCTGCTGTGTTGAAGGCATATCCTGGTTTCTTGACCTCATATATAGAATTCACCACTGAACTGATTATCAGTGTGCAGAATTCTAGTTTAAGCTGTAGGTGTATTACAGGGCAAAAACTCCATCGGCAGGCAGCAAACTAAAGGCATGCAATTATTGTTTTACGTGCTCTTTTTATGTGTGCCCTCTGCCAAAGGAGATTTGCCCGGCAATTCTCCTGCTGTATTTTTCTATTCTTCAAGGCAAGGAATGCCCCCTTTCATTTTCATTTGATTGTGTACCATTTGTTTTGGAGTTCGAATTGTCGCATTCATTGTCTTTGTGAATACCCAATTTTTGCCCCGTATGGAAATTACTCCTAAAAATAATAATAAAAAATAATTTTTAATGAATTTTAAGAACTTTTCTTTATTTAGTTGCATGTCATGCATGTTTAATATTTTAAAATCATAACAAAAAAAATCATAAAAATTGTCACATTTTTTATTTCATGTCATCTTAGGTTTAATTTGAATTTTAGAAATTAATTACTCTTTAATTGATAAATTAATATACAAAAGTCACAAAAATATACATTAGCATTAATCAATTAGTCTAATTAATTAGTTAAATACTAATTAGGTTTTTTGCAAAATAAATTTAATTAGTAGTAAGATGACTATTTTTGAAAGATAAAATTTACCCTTGTTTAAAAATTGCCTAATTTCAGGGCCTAAATCTCAGGCCCAACCAAATTCTCACATTACAATCCTAATCACTCCTCTGTATAATAGAGACATAATTGGACATAACATCTAGATCATCCTCCCAACAGCAACGGCACCCATGGACCTTGCGGGTCTTTTTCATTTCTCACCGCCAGACTCCCTCCTCTACTTTATCTGTCACTGTAATTGAATACTCATGGAGTAAATCAGAAAAACAAAGGCTATTCAAGTCCGTTAATCAATGGCTCTCTCTGAAATCGAATTTCCGGCCACCTATGTTTAATCTTCGTTCCATTTCCACTATCACTTTTCATGGTTTTTCACAAATGTTCTTTCATTTGTTTGAATTCCTTTGCGTACTCCTGTTTTGGTGCTAAAAGTTTGGGGCTTTTTTTTTTCTCAATTCAATTGCTAATCTGCTTTGGCCGGTCTTCTTTGGAGTTTTCTCGCGGGCAGGGTTGAGTGTGCGATGTTTTTCGCTTGCGGTTTCGATCGAGGCTCTATATCTATAAAAGTTATCTTGTTTAGGAATTGCGGCGCCGTTATTTTGAGGTTCGTTCTCCTCTGTTTAATATTTGTTAAGCTCTACTTTCACATATTGGCTTGTGTTAAAATTGTTGAGTTTTAAATTAGATTAATTAATAGTATTACTGTGTTTTGTGTGTTGATGTGTCTTTATTATTAAATTTCAAATTGTGACATCTTTAGGACGCAACGACGCTAGAGAGCATGTTGTTTTAGTTTTGATTTTGCATATCGACTGATTTGTTCTTATTTGAAGTTTAATTAGCTTTAGAATTACATAAAACAAAAAAACATAGAGTAAATCAAATTGGCCACATGAACAGATTTAGAGTTGGGCCGTTGTGTGGTTTGAAATATAACATTAAGGCTTTGATTTAAAAATAGGAAAGAATTTGGGTTTCAAGATAATTTTCAATGCCTTTAATCTTGCTTCATTGTTTGGTCCGTAATATAGCTTTAAAATTTGAGAAATATTTGGGTCAACAAATTTAATTCTGGTGGCCCAACATCAATTGATTCTAGTTATTTATCTTCTTAATTAAATAAATAAGTCCAAAGATAGTTAAATCTTATTTTTTTATTAACCAATAATTCCATAAATCATGACCTTTGCAATAATCTCAAATGTAGTAGATGAATAATTATGTACACTGTAGTTTGCTTTAAACGTGTTAATAATAATCATCGTGATCATGGGTACTGTTCCCGTGGCATGTTCACGACGTAAATCTCATTCGGGTGTGCATTTCATATGACCCGAAAATAATAAAAATTAACATGTTAGTAAACTGCGGGTGCGTTTCACGCAGCACGATTCGTAATGTGTAAAAACTGTAAGTCCAACTTCGGATGTGCATTTCACGTGACCCGGCCATAACTTCGAATAGTAATAAAATACACATGTTGTAATTGCGACTGTATTTCATGTGGCGCAGTTATAACGTGTCCAAAAACAAACAAGTGCACGCCATCGTGACTTGTTTTAAAATAATTCCATAAATATTAAAAGCGGTTCAAAAGGTTTAAAAATACACAATAGGTTTTAAAACACGTAATTAATCAGATAATTAGGCCAATTATTAGTAGTTAAGCGACCGTGCTAGAACCACGGAATCCGGGAGTGCCTAACACCTTCTCCCGGGTTAACATAATTCCTTACCAGGATTTCTGGTTCGCAGACTTTAAAACAGAGTCAAAATTTCCTCGATTTGGGATTTAAAAATAAATAAATGGTCTCCCGGAATACAGTAAAAATCCGGATGGAGACTCTGATTAATAAATAATCCCATTTCGATTATTGTCACTTTATTTGGAAAAACCCCTTAATCCACCCTTACCGGTGAAAAAAGGAGGTGTGACAGTCTTCCATGCCATATTTCAATTGTTGTCCCAAAAGATTTGTACAATTGTATATTTAGCTTCTCTCAAGTTCAAACAGGTGGTAATTTCAGGAGTAATCCCCATTATTTGTTCTTTATTGGTAAAAAGGAATGGATCACGCACACCTATTCACTCAAAGTTCATTTATTCACCAGTTTAATCGATCTGATGGAACCAAAGGTTGTATTAGTCCTAACGTTTTCTTTTTGCGCTTCCTTCTTACTTCTTTTCTTTTGAAAACTCAGCCAAACGAGGATGATTGCAATTATTCCTAACCCGTTATGATTCAAGCTAAGGAAGAGGATACGAAAAGGTTTTCCTCCTCGTGCTATATATAATTACAATAATGCACTACTCCCGTTCACTTTTACTTGTCAAAAATACTAAAAATGTAGAAATTGGTTTGACACCTGTGTCACACAGTTATGACATTCTCAATGGAACGAGTGTCATCCTTACCTACCTTACCAACCCCAATAATTTCACCTTTCTTTCCATTTCCAAAGGACACATTTCCTCATTTGAGGTCTTCAAGTGAAAGGAACTGGTCGTTGTTGCCAGTCATGTGCTTTGAGCAACCACTATCCTTGTACCATATTTGGCTACTACCCTTCACTTGAACCTACAAAAGAAAATCAGGGGTTAGTCTTAGGAACCCAAACTAGTTTGGGTCCCTTTCTATAAGCAAAAGGATGAATTAAATTCTTTTTCGCCCGATTTGGTAACCAATTCTTCCCTTGAACAAAACTTTTGTTCTTTTGACTGGCCTTGCATTATATTCACGTTTGTAGTGACCAGTGATACCATAATGGGTACAAATTTTGTTCTCAGGAAGAGTGAGGTACTTGCTTTTAGGATCCCATTTAGGCAGCTGATTCCCAAAGCCAAGTCCTCTTCTATTGCTACTATGATGTTACTGTAGCCATGTCAAAGCATCGGAGGATCTGTTCCATTTACAGGTTCTATCTAGTTCATGCTTGACCTTACCAAGTTCCTTCTTCAACACTCTTATCTGTTCATCCTTCTTATACAACTCATCTTTTAGTTTACCTACATTTTCTTCTAAGGTGAGCTGAGAGTTGTCAGTTGTCTTCTTACTAGTTGCTAGTTTCAGTTTTAGATTTTCAGATTTTAACTCTAGAACATTTGTTTCAACTGTATGAATGTGGTTCTTCAGAGCAGTATTTTCACTCACAGTCTCACTGACTCTGAGTTCCAGGTTCTTACACTTTGCTTTTAAAATCACACACTCCATAGACATCTGTTCCTTTTCCTTATTAATTACCTCAGATTCATCAATAAAATCTAACAGTAATTCAGAGAGTTTTTCTTTGGACAAGAACTTAATCTTGTCTTTGAGATGAATTATACTTACCTCAGATTCCTCATGAGATTCCTCATCTGATTCACCAATGACCATAAGTGTTTGTTCATCTCTATCTTCATCATCTGATTCCTCATCTGAACTTTCTCCCCAAGTAGCAACCATAGCATTTGTTGATCCTTTGTTTTTCTTGGGATGAACCTGTTCCTTCTTCCGGTTCCTTCGTTCAGATCTTTCCTTCTTCCATTCAACTTCCTATTGAGGGCAGTTCTTGATGTGATGATCAGTCTTCCCACATTTGTAGCAGCTCTCATTAGTCATCTTTTCTGGTAACCTTGCCGTGTTGTCATTTCCACCTCTTGAGGATCCATTTCCTCTCATAAGATATTTCTTGAAATCCTTGGAGATCATAGCCATTTCATATTCCTCTAGATTTGTTCCTTCAGTGATTCTGAGTTCCAGACTTCTTTCCTTCTTCGGAGCATCCATCTTCATGGTCTGCCTTCTAAGTTCATAGGCAGTGAGATTTCCAATCAGCTCATCCAGTTTGAGAGTTGCAATGTTCTTGGATTCCTGAATCGCAGTGATCTTGCTTTCCCAAGAGACTGGCAGAACCCTTATCAGAATCTTCTTAACCTTGTCTTATTCAAGAAGAGTCCTTCCAAGATATTTCAGTTCATTAGTCAGTGTAGTAAACCTTGTATACATCTCTTGAATAGTCTTTCCTTCCTTCATAGAGAAATTCTCATATTGAAAATATAGTAAAGTACCTCTGGACCTCTTCACTTGAGCAGTTCCTTCATGAGCCACTTGCAAAGTATCCCAAATTTCTTTAGCAGTGGTACAACTTTGAATTCTGCTATACTCATCTGGACCAAGTCCACACACAAGCCACTTCTTAGGCTTAGCATTCTTTTCCCACTTTCTCAAATCCTCAGCAGTGCAATCAGCTCTTGTCTTTGGCACATCTACTCCTTCAGCATTTTTCGTCATGGTGGCCAAGGGACAATCAGTAACAATGTACCATAGCTCGTAGTCTTCACCAATTATGTGATATCTCATCCTGTTCTTCCACCAGGAGTAGTACTGGCCGTTGAAGAGTGGAGGCCTAGTAGTTGATTGCCCTTCCCACAGTTTCCAGTGGAGCACTCATCTTGATATTCTCCTAAGGTGTTAGCCTCTTCAAAGATAACCCGCTCTGATACCAGTTGATATTTTATACGTCGATACCACACAAGAGGGGGGGAGGGTTATGTGGTGTCCGATTTTTGCGTGCACTAATTATAGAAGGACCATGTTCTTCTATGTGTTCCAACCTCTACTGTTTGTGGAATAATTAATACAGAAAATAAAGAACACATAGATTCTTACGTGGAAAACACCTGGCTCAAAAGGTGAAAAAAACCACGACCTACTTCATAGTAGGATTTTTCCAAAACTCTTTACTAAATCAGTGAGCCAAACAACATTTACAAAAACTCTTTTGTAAACCTAGGATTACCTCTAATCCCTTGTAGCAAACTAGCCTCTAGCTATTTGCGACAAACTCCAAGTTAGCTATAACTTGAAACACACAGTACATATTATATACGCTTCTAGATAAAGCTGAAAGGTACAATTTAAATCACCTACTACAAATAAACTAGACTAAAAGACAACGGTTGGAACTGGTTCTTCCAGCTGGTTCAAGTAGCTTCAGAGTCGCACACTCAAATCTCACATGAACTGCTTGCAAAAATGCCTCGCTAATTTTGCTCTCAATTCTTGCTTAACTTCTGCTTATGTGCGTACCTGTACAATACGAACAATCTACAATATATAGGATTAGTAGATAAAGAGTTAACTAGAATTATAATGCTACTCTTCCTTGGTGTAAGAGTTCTAGTTAATCTCAACTCCTCAAATCCTTCCTTATCTTTGATTCTATTCCTACTGAATAAGGAGTCCTTCTCCTTATCATTTTGCAATCTTTTCGATCAAGAGATATCTCTTATTTTATCATATTTCATTTATCTCCTGCATGTGCACCTCACGTGCCTTTGACTCTACTTGTATCTATGTCTGCCAGTGATGGACCTGGTTCATTTCTGAGTTCATTTGTCAATCTTCAAACCCATTCAATTTCTTGGGCCAACAATATTCTTCCTCATTTTTCATCTTTCTTCTTCATTTTTTTTACTTTTCTTCTTTATTTCTCCATTTGGCTCCTACTGAAATTCTCCCTATCTTGTTATTGCTGAATCTATTTCTTATCTTTCTTGTTTTATTCTTTTTTCAATTATTACCCGAATTTTTTTGAAAGAAGAAACACCCATTCAACAACTCACAAAAAATATCTAACTTTTTGGTAAAATTCTAATTGAATCCTAGCAAATACACCATAATTTTGCAACAAAAGCTAGTTTTTGATGAAATAGAACGTGTTTATAGGTATCTTCTTCAAAGCAACTCGATTTTTTATCAATAATCTTTCACTCAGCTAGAACCCCATTGAACCTTAGATTTTTTCAGCAAACACTAGTTTTTAATCTCCAATCTCGAACAAAAACAAAATAAGACTGAGCAAACTAGGATTATTGGAAGAAAAATCAAGGTTACAACGAAGCTTAATAGAGCCAATCGCTAATGAGAGGTATAATGTCCATCATTGGAAGAGAGAAGAGAAAAGGGGAATTGACACAAATGATTTTACTCTAGCCCTGTTTTTTTGTTTTTAACCGAGTGAATATTTACCCCTCTAATAATATTTGATTATTATATAAAATAATTAATTAAGTCAATTTTTAGATTGAGCTAATTAATTTAACACGTGAATTGCCACATAGAATGTTTTTGATAATTTAGAGCGTGTAACGTACAAACTATCAGAAATACAACGAGGGTGTTTTAATATGAAAGAGAATACAGTTTTGAAGAGTTTTGGGGATACCGAATAATTTAAACAGGAAACTGACAAAAAAATATACTAATAGTTTAGGGGGATCTAAAGGTATAAACTCATTAGAAAAGGCATGAATACCTAAACATTAGTCAAAGCCTTTTCAACTCTTGAAAATCATTGTTAGTACGAGAAACCTTTTCCCTTTGCTCGTTTTTCTCACATGGGTCTGTTACGCTCGTCTTAAGGGTAATAATTCACTACTCGTCTAAGAATTGATCAGAGTTTTAGGTTAGTTCCAACCCCTAGAGACGGTCATCTTCCAACCCACAATCACCATATATGCACTCCTTTAGGATGGAAACTAGCTAGTTGAGCCTGGCCTTGTAAAGGGAAAGTGCAAATAATCTTTTTATGTTTACTTCAAGTATTGACCGATTTGTTATTCACTATATTTACCTCATAGTAATAGTTTTTCTTCTCATCTCTAGAAGTTCTCTCCCGTCGTTAAAATATCTCTTCATGTATCCTGAGCAATTCTTTGTGTTTGCAGGAACTTCTAAAAGGATAGATCAAGCAACATTAGAGCTAAATCGGGAAAGCGTGACTCTTTTTCCCTGTTACTACTAAATACTACTCTTTAGGTGGAGGAGGATTTACCAATGCCCTTGCCTTTGGTAGCACCATCACGAGCCATTTTTATCCTGCAACAGAATGAAAACATGAACATGAGACTTGTCAAAGATTATACCTAAGGTTGTCGTGCAAATCCTACAAGGACCCTACACTTAAAACCAAAGGCGCAAAGTAGAATATTTTCATGATATTTATGTGAAAAGATGCAAGTGTTGCATGCTAAAGCTATGGGTACTCAAGACTTCCCCAAGCTACTCATAGAATTAAATGATCATGGCTACATGAATTTACTTCAATGTAAGCAATAAGCATGTGTGACTCCACTTTCTACACTACACAACTATACTACAATGGCGAATTTCTACAACAAGTCAAAAACATACAATACATAAGATACATAGTGTAAATACATGATTTCCCCCCCATTAAACCTCAATCCCTTAGCATGTAACAACATCCTTACACACCCCACACTTATCCCAAATTCATTCACAAAGACACTCGGTTACTCAGACTTCACCGGTGTAATCAAAATCATCATTCATGCATTTTTACAAACACCTTGTGAGCATAAAATGTGAGTTCTAGAATTCAACAATGGTGAAAGATGGTGGCCATCCCAAATTTTTTAATGGAGTAGAGGGACTTCTAGTTTAATACTCCATATGCATAATAAGCACATAAATTCAACAATTCCAATCCAACCACCAAAATTTTCTTAACAATTTCATAATGGGGAAAATTGGGGATTAGGGCTCACGGGGGATGGGATATATCTTGTTAACTATACTAAAACACAAAAAGAAGAAGAAGAATAAATACAAGAAGAACATACATGTAGATTGGAGAAGAAAAACAAGAGAAAAACTTGAAAATTTTGGGTGAAAGGGGAAGGGGCTCGCGACAGTAGCAAGAAGGAGAATAAGGGGCGTTGTTTTTTCTTTTTTACTTTTGTGTTTTTGGAATATTAGAGTGTGGGTGGGTTTGGGTATTTGTGTAGGAGATGAGTTATAATATTAGTGTAGGTGGGTAATTGAGTTGGGTTTAATGGGTATGGTTGTTAGAAAATAAAAAGAAAACGAAAAAGAAAAAAGAAAAAAGAAAAATTCGGAACCCCCAACCAGCACCTAGCGTTGTACCTGGCGCTGGGGGGGGGGGGTTAAAACGATTCTGCCTTCACCACCCGCTGGCCTGGGCACTGTTCCAATTTATTTTTTGAAGTAACATCCCGATCCCTCTAACCTTTTTAAATACTCAATTACATGTCCTACACCATTATATATATAAGCTCTACTCCTACAAAGAAAAAATGCGAAATCTATCTACTCTACCTAAAAAAAAATTTAAGAAGTTAACTATGAAAGCAATAAAAATTGGGTTGCCTCCCAACAAGCGCCTGATTTAATGTCGCGACACGACGCAGAGTCTCGCCTCACTAATCAGCGAGCACAACTTTGGTCTTCTCACGATTCATGGGTCCTCCCCAATAGTGCTTGACTCTATGCCCATTCACCAAAAAATTTCTTTCACCGTGTATAGCTCTCAACTCAAGTGTACCATAAGGGGTGACTCTCACCACCTCAAACGGGCCTGAACATCTCGATTTCAGCTTTCCAGGAAACAATCTCAGTCTAGAATTGAATAATAATACTTGTTGGCCTGGCTCGAATCGACGCAACTTAATATGCTTGTCATGCCATCTTTTGGTCTTGTCTTTGTACAATTTGGCATTTTCATACGAGTGTAGCCTGAACTAATCTAATTCATCCAACTGCAATCGTCTTTTCTCACCCACGGCTTCAAGGTCCATGTTTAGCTTCTTGATGGCCCAATATGCTTTATGTTCGAGTTCAACGGGCAAGTGGCACGCCTTCCCATAGACTAACTTGTACGGTGACGCCCCAATTGGCATTTTGTAAGTTGTTCTATATGCCCATAAGGCATCATCCAACTTTGCAGCCCAATCCTTCGCGTTCACACTCACCGTCTTCTTTAATGTTTCCTTTACTTCTCTGTTTGATACCTCTGCTTGTCCACTTATTTGAGGGTGATATGTTGTCGCAATTCGATGACGGACTCCATATTTAGCTAGAAGGTTATTCAACAACCAATTGCAAAAGTGGGTTCCTTCATCACTAATCAAGGCACGTGGAGTCCCAAATCTCGAAAATATGTTCTTCTTCACAAACGCAGCTACAATCATGGCATCATTCGTCGGCAATGAAATTGCCTCCACCCATTTTGACACGTAATCAACTGCCAGCAAAATGTACTTATTTCCCCGGGATGATGGGAATGGTCCCATAAAATCTATCCCCCACACATCAAAAATCTCGACCTCCAGGATATTATTCAAGGGAATCTCGTGCTTTCTCGTGATCGTTCCTGTTCTCTGACACTGGTCACACATTTTAACAAATGCATGGGCGTCTTTGAATACAGTTGGCCCAAAGAACCCGGATTGTAGCACTTTCGCCGTTGTTCTATCGCCACCATAATGGCCATTATAAGGTGATGCGTGACAATCATACAACACCAATTCCACTTCTTTATTAGGAATGCATCTCCTCATTAACTGATCAGCACATTCTTTGTACAAATATGGCTCATCCCAGTAGTAGAACTTCACATCGCGTAAGAACCTCTTCCTTGCCTCAGATTCAATTTCCGGAGGAAGTACCCCACTCACCAGATAATTCACATAATCAGCATACCATGGAGGAGGGTCTTGGGTTACAGCAAAAAGTTGCTCATCATGAAACACTTCTTTAATTTCTCCACCCTCCTCCACGCGGTCATGATTTTCCAGCCTTGATAGATGGTCAGCTACTTGGTTCTCAGTGCCATTTCGGTCTTTTATCTCCACATCAAATTCCTGCAACAATAAAACCCATCGCATTAATCTAGCTTTAGATTCTTTCTTTATAAATAGATACCTGATTGCTGCATGATCGGTGTGGACTATGACTTTTGTTCCCACCAAGTATGCCCGAAATTTCTCAAAGGCTCACACCACAGCTAACAACTCCTTCTCAGTGGTGGTGTAATTCAGTTATGCACATCAAGGGTCTTACTCGCATAGTAAATGGAATAAAACACCTTGTCTTTCCTTTGGCCTAACACTAGCCCAATTGCATGGTCACTGGCCTCACACATAAGTTTAAATGGTAGGGACCAATCTGGTGCAACAAATATGGGGGCAACTACCAATTTCTGTTTGAGCTCCTCAAATGCCTTCAGGCAGGCTTCATCAAAGTTGAACTTGACATCTTTTTCGAGCAACCTGCACAAAGGAGTAGCAATTTTAGAGAAATCTTTAATAAAGCGCCTATAGAATCCTGAGTGTCCCAAGAAACTCCGGACAGAAATTGGTGGAGGTAATTTTTCAACTGCCTCCACTTTTTCCTTATCAACTTCGATGCCGCTCCTAGACACTCTGTGACCCAAAACGATGCCTTCCTACACCATAAAGTGACACTTTTCCCAATTCAAGACCAGATTTATTTCTTCACAACGGGCTAATACCATGCTCAAATTTTTCAAACAATCATCATAAGATGACCCAAATACTAAGAAGTCATCCATAAACACCTCCACGAATTTTTCCACCATATCAGTTAAAATAGCCATCATGCATCTCTAGAAAGTGGTTGGTGCATTACAAAGACCAAACGCCATTCGCTTGAAGGAGAAAGTGCCATAAGGACAAGTAAACGTGGTCTTCTCCTGATCCTCTGGGCATATGACAATATGATTGTATCGTGAATACCCATCAAGAAAGCAATAATATCCATGCCCCGCTAATCTGTTCAACATTTGGTCAATGAAGGGAAGTGGGAAGTGATCCTTGCTGGTTGCCTTGTTGAGCCTTCGATAATCAATGCATACTCTCCATCTCGTAACACTGTGAGTAGGAATCAACTCATTTTTATCATTCTCAATCACAGTCATCGCGCCCTCCCCCCCCCCCTCCCTCCCCCCCTCCACCTTTTTGGGCACACATTGACCCGGGCTTACCAGTTGCTGTCAGAAATAGGAAAGATGATAATGCATCAAGCAATTTAATTACTTCCTTCTTCACAAATTCTTTCATAATGGGATTTAACCTCCTTTGCTGCTCAACACTCCGGCGATGTCCATCTTCCAAGAAGATTTTATGCATGCAAAATGATGGACTTATTCCTTTAATATCTGCAATTGTCCACCTAATCGCCTTTTTGTGCTCACGAAGTTATCTGAGCAGTTTCTCTTCTTGTGTATTGGTCAGGCTGGATGAGATGATCACATGCAATGTCTCAGGGTTCCCCAAATAAGCATAGCGTAAATGTGCGGGGAGAGGTTTTAGTTCCAGCTTGGAGCTTCCTCAATAGATGGCTTATGAGGGGTCAGAGTAACAGGCTTGTTCAGCTCCTCAAATTTTCCTAGACCAAGGATATAACTGAAGGATGTTTCAAGAACTTTATCAATTTCTCCCCTCGTTTCATCTTCACTATCTTCTTCATCCCCAACCAAAATTCGCTCAAGAGGGTCAACATGACTCATATAAGGAACCACAGATGCATCCTTGCTTTCCACCACAGTAATCATGGATAGCTCTTCATAGTGGGCTGGTAACTTGAGTGCTTTATATACATTAAACACATCCACTCGATCACCAACCCTCATCGTCATCTTCCCTTCACACGCATCAATAATAGCTCGGCTTGTGGCTAAGAAAGGACGCCCCAAAATAAATGGGACTTCTTGATCAGGTTCATAATCCAAGATAATGAAATCGACAAGGAATATGAAAGAGCCTACTTGAACTAGCACATCTTCAATCACTCCTTCAAGATGAGAAAAGGGTGTGATCAGCCAACTGTAAAATCACTGTTGTTGGGTGTGGCTCACCCAACCCCAACTGCATGAATACATATAGCGACATCAAATTAATGTTCTCCCAAAAATCACACAAAGCTCGCCCGACTGCGTGCTTACCAATTGAGATTTGGATAGTAAAACTACCCGGATCCTTTAATTTCTGAGGTATCTTGCTTTGAATTCTTGAGCTACATTCCTCAGTGAGTTCCATAGTCTCAAACTCAGTCATCCTTCTTTTATTGGCCACAAGGTCCTTGATGTATTTAGCATATTTGGGCACCTCCTGCAGAATGTCTACCAATGGAATATTGATTTGCACTTGCTTCAAAAAATCAAGGAACTTTTTGTATGCGGCATTATCTTTCACTTTCTGCAACCTTTGAGGGAACGAAGGGGGTGGCCTTGCAACCAATGGTGGGGGTTTCTCATCCACCGCCTCTTCAGTTGGCTTTTCTGATTCTTTCGAATTGTCTGATGTTGATTCTATAGTGGCTGGCCTCTCATTAAAAGTTACCTACTTTCTCTTCTTAGACTGTACCTCTTCTAATTGCCTCCCATTCCTCAATGATACGACATTAACAAATGCTTTAGGATTAGCTTTTGTGTCACTTGGAAGAGCTCCCACTGGTCGGGTATTTTGGGCACTGGCAAGTTGTCCCATTTGGCGTTCTAAATTTCTCATTGCTACTGCTTGGCCCTGCTGATCAGCCATTAATTTCTGATTGAAAACTAGATGGTCGGCCATCATTCTCTTCATAATTTCATCAAGGCTAGCTGGTTGTTCATCCTGAGGTGGTTTATATTGTTGTTGAGGTGCTTGAGGCCTGTATTGATTCTGAGTGCCTTGATTTCCACCCCAAGGGAAGTTTGGGTGGTTTCTCCAGTTGGGATTATAAGTGTTCCCATTTTGATTTGCTTGACCTCTATTTGCATTACCCACAAAACAGATAGACTCTGGATTAGCTGGGCACAAGTCGCTCGGGTGACCCTCTCCACATACTTCACAAAATACCTGAACCTGTTGCACTGGTTGAACCTGTTGCACTAGTTGAGACTGTTGCTTGTTAATAATCATGGTCATCTGATTGACTTGGTTAGTCAGTGTAGAGATTTGTGCTGACAATGCTGAGACAACAACTAATTCAAGAACCCCTGGTGACTTTTGGACCATATTCCTACCCATCTCTCCTTGCCAATCAAAATTGCTTTTGGAGAAATTGTTCAATAATGCAAATATCTCGTCATAGTTCTTCTCCAATACTTGGCCTCCAGCTGCAACATCTACCACAATCTTTGTTTGGGGATGGAGCCCTTTTATGAAAGTGTGAACTAACACTTCGTTTGTCTGATTATGATGAGGACAGTCTTTGAGTAGCCTCTTGACCCTTTCCCGTGCTGAGTATAAAGATTCTCCTGCTTTCTGTTTAAAGGAAACTATCTCACTTCTGATCTTTGCAGTTTTGCCTGAAGGGAAGAACCTTGCCAGAAATTTTCTTGCCAAATCATTCCATGATGTAATGGAATTAGCCGGTTCTGCCTTTAGCCATCGCTTTGCTTCACCCAACAGAGAAAATGGAAAAAGTGTGAGCCTCACATAATCTGGCGTGACCCCGTTAGTGATATAAGTATCACTAATCTCCAAGAAGTTCAGAATGTGTTGTTGTGGATCCTCGTGTGGAAGACCCATAAACTGCCCGTTTGCATGAAGTAGATGGATCATGCTCTATTTCAGCTCAAAGTGCCCAGTGATACTGGGTTTCACGATATTGGAGGTAACATTAGCAATACTGGGCATTGCTACCTCCTGAACAACCATATGTTACTCCTCTGCCATGTTCACAGGAAATTGAACGAGTTCCTGAATGTTTTTTGTATCCCTTGCTTCCCTCAACCTCCTGTGAAATGTTCTCTCAGGTTCGGGGTCAAAGCCGTCGAGTCTGTCCTGGCTTCTGACCCTACGCATTCAATCAAAGTTCCTGAGATTAGAGCAACAGTCAAGTAATGTTAGACTAGACGAAATGAACAATTAAAGCAAAAACTAGAAAGTAGTTTATATTCAAGTCCCCGGCAACGGCGCCAAAAACTTGTTGCTCCCAAACGCACACGCAAGTATACGTGGTCGTACAAATAATAGAATGATAAGTTGAGCGTCGAACCCACAGAGACTTGTATAAGATACTCACTAAATCACTATAATTGTTATTCAATCAAGCCAAAATAAAATTCCAATAATGTGATTATACTATACTACGATTCTAAGTAATAACTGAATTAAGTAACGAGTTGATTGTTGTGTATTCAATAGAGATAAATATTTCAGGGTTGTGATCGATTCACCATTCGTTTGTGTTCTAATTAACTCTCTGTTTCATATAATTCACTCATGGTTGCTAATTAATCGATAATTGCTCTCATCCTTCTCCCGAAGCACTACTCGCCTATTCTCAATAGATTAACGCCTCCTATGAAATTAATCTATTAGAACGCATTAAGATTACGATATCTAATTAAGCACAGTGACTAGGTATATTCCTATCCTAACCACAAATCCGCTCCCCTGAAGGGTTAAGATCGCGCTCTCTTCAATTCTTCTCTAATCTATACACGAATTTTCCAAGCATAACATAGATAGTATATAGAACCTAACTGCTGGCCAGTCAATTAAGCAATTAAACAGAGAATTGAAGAAACAACTACATATTGAGTGAACTATAATCAAGGTTAAGCTAATGTCAAACAACAATACTCATGGCTAAATAACAACCCCAGAACAATGGGTGTTTAGCCACTCATGATATAATCAAATAATTGCATAAGTGTTGAATCAATTGTAACTACTAGAAAAAAATGAAAAAAACTGAGAATTCTTTGCTTCCTAATGATCCCGTGTGTGTTTTTCCTCCAAAGTCGCGTCAACCTCCTCAAAATTGTGTTTAGTCTTGCTTTTATACGTGTTGGGTAGGTCTAGGGTCGAATAAACCGTGTCTCGGGCAAACTGGAAAGATTTCATGTCACCGCTGGCCTGAGTAGCGCTGGGCGCCCACCAGGGCGCTGCCTTAAAAATGCATTCTGCCTCCAGCGTCACAGGTGGTGCCAGGAGCTGCCTGTGGCAACCAAAACTCAACTTTGTCCGGTTTTGTGCGTTTTTACTCTAATTTTACGTATTTCGTCCCCAATTGCTCACAAATCATTCCTACACATAAAAACACTACAAATTAATATAAATCATCACAATTAACTTCTAAAACTTACGAAATAAAAGTAAAATATAAGGCGATATACATGAAAATATATATACTTTAAACTAAATATCACGTACCAACCAGATCCTATAAGATAGATACGCCCCTGACCTCTGGTGGTGAGAATTGAGAAATTACAAGTGCCTGCTTAAATAATAGAAGTACATAAAAGTTAACGCATACACCACTTATAAAAAATAAGTAGTAATGTAAGTAGATAGATATCCAACACCAAAGTGATATAACCATCCCGGTATCACCAATGTTACCTATTATAATATATAGCAGTCTTTTTTCTCTTGTTGGACAGGGATAGCGTATATTGCTAATTTGATTGAATACCCTTTTGCATCACTCATTGGATTTGTCTGCTTCACTGTCTATCCAAAGGTCTTAAAATAATACGTACTCCACTTATTTAGGTAAATTTATCTGAGCAAACATTGTTATCCAGTGGTTTCTGCTTTATATCAAACACACTAATTAATTTGATTGTAAATGTAAGTTAATGATGTTTTAGACGTCCACCAAGCGGATATTGCTAGTCTTATCCATTACTTTTAAAATCGAACCCCTGAACGATGCCATATATAAAATAATCACTTTCAGAAGAAAAGAGAAAAAATGAAGTCTGCAGAAAATAATACTATACCAAGTATGACCAGAGTATTTAATACTTGCGTCACGTTGTTGTTGAACTCCTCTACTTAATTTATTATTGACCCCCACAACCCATCTCTTTCTTTATCTCCATTGTGGTTGGTTTGAAGCATTTAATCTCATATATCATATTCTAATCGAAATTTCAACAAAAAAACATAAGGTACTAAAAATGTTCTGACTGTGGAACATGGAATAAGAAAAACCGTCACTTACCTTGTACATTTTGATATTAATTAATATTAATATTTTTATTTCCTGGTGAATGATTCTAAAACACTACTCCCTCCGATTCACAATAAGTGACTTTTTACTTTTTTTTATGGTCTAAAATAAGTGATTTTTTCAGATTTTAAGAATGAATTAAATATTTTTTTTCTACATTGCCCTTCGAGTAAATAATGTTGGAGTACATGTTAGGAGTGCACATGCAAAGAGATAACAAAGGTTAATATGGTCAACTTCATTGCTAATTAATGTTAAAAGGTGAATTTTTTACTATATGTGAAAACAACAAAAAAATCACTTATTTTAGGCACGAGGAAGTAGTTCAGAAAACAGCCACACGGAAAAACATGTATTGTAACATATAGGTGCTTGAAATTTGTGAAGGAACTTTTGTTTGTATTATTTATACTCCCTTCGGTCCAAAATAAGTGATTTTTTACCTGTTTTTACGCATATTAAGAAATCCACCTTTTAACATTAATTAGCAATGAAATTGACCATATTAATCTTTACTATCCCACTTAAATACTCCTAACACATATTCCAACACTATTTACTCCAAGGGCAATGTAGGAAAAAGGTAATAAATTCATTTTTGAATTCCGAAAAAATTATTTATTTTGGACTACAAGAAAAAGACCAGAAAATAACTTATTTTGGACCGGAGAGAGTACTTAACAATGCAAAGTTAAAGATTTCTTTATGGTCCCTTTTTCTTCTTTACTTCTTTGTCTTTTGTGAAAAATAAAGTGTCCCTCATTAATTGTGCAAAATCATTAAAAAATAACCATTAATTTACCGTAAGTCGTGCTAGTTGTAAGTGGCCGGAAGACATGCTATTTGTATATACATGAGGAAAGCAAGTAGACCACAAAAGGTGTTTTCTTTTCGGAAAATAAAGAAATAGTCGTGTGTATTGCATTATCATATTTTCTCATTAGTTAATTAACTTCATCCGGCCCTTCCCCACTTTGTAGTTTGTAGTTGAAAACATTTATTAAGAAAGAAGAAAGCACTTCAAGCGCCACGTATCAGTTCCGTTTAATTATTTTATGAACATGAGGAGGCTGTGGTCATTAGGAAAAGAACATCAAGTCAAATATAAGAGATTAATAATGAATTAAAAACACCTATAAGTAAACTGAAACTCCAATTTATTTATTTGAAAAATCATTTAGGTTACAGTGCTAATGACCGGAAGTAGCTGGTAATACGAATGCCATTAAGTGAGTGGAAACACAAAATCATGTTTTAACTCTTTTTTACGTGGCTAAATTATATAGTAGGCACGTGCATGTCGTGGTCTGGCACGTGAGATTTCTGGTAGTTGACTTGAACAAGATTCTTCCAAGTTCAAAGATCCGCGTACTAGTTCGTGTACCAGGTGTAGTGAATTACTATACTAATTACTCCTCATACAGGGCAGTTTGGACTGTTTATAACGAGTAAAAAATGAGAAAAAGACACCTCTTCTATCGTTAAGGGTTAAACTTTAGGGTACTAGTAGTATTAGTCATGTTGGTTTTAGTGTATTTTAATATTAAAAGTATAATATTAAAGTGTATTATTTCTTGTGAGATAGTGATTATAAATTGATAAGAAAGCGGTCATTATTTTGGTGTAACTCATGAAATCACTAATGCCATGATTTACCATTAATTACCCACTAAAGAATAATTTTTGTAACCACCAACCACGTTCTACAATTTTAATTATCCCTCTACTTTGTTAATTTATTTTATGGAAGAGATTTTACACCTATAATTAGTGGTGTTTCTTCCTTTGTGTTGTAGATGAAAAACAATATGGTAGTGAAGATGAGAAAAGTATTATGGTGTACATGAAAAAGGTGTGGTTTGTATTATGAAAAAGAGAGTTAAGAGAAGGAAAAAATCTAAGTCTCCAATTTATTCTGTCAAAAAAGAATATTATTTTTGTTGAAGGAAAGTGTGATGACTCAATAGGTCATTTTAAGAATTTAGACACAATTCTAGGATTATTAGCCATAAAAAGACTAATTTTAATCACCTCGATTTGTGTGCGCAGTCCGGGCGTGAAACCGGAAAGCTTTTATGTGAAAATATGAAAATAGTAGTTTCTAGAGTTAAAATTTGATTTTAGTTGACTTTGGTCAACATTTTAAGTAGACGGACCCGGATCTGTGTTCTGACAATTCCGGGAGGTCCGCAGTAAAATATGGAACTTGGGCGTATGCCCGGAATTGAATTCGAGGTCCCTAACCTTAGAAAATAATTTTTGAAGAAAATTATTTTGCTCGTAATTACAAGAAATAAAGAAATGAAATAATATGTGAATTTGTTGATATCGGGCCCGTATTTTGGTTCCGAATCCCGAAACAAGTTTGTTATGATTTTTGAGTCGTATCTCTGAAATTTGATGAGAATCGGAGTTGATTTGACATAACTCGAACATCCGGTTGAAAAGTTAAAAATTTGAGTGTTCTTGAGAAAATCTTGAGTTTTGAGGTTAAATTTGTAGATTTTGATGTTATTATGATAATTTTATCGCACGAGCAAGTCCGTATGATATTTTTCGACTTGCGCGCATGTTTGGTTTGGAGCCACAAGGGCTCAAGTGAATTTCGGGTAAGCTACGTAGTGTCTAGACTTAGAAAATTTCATCACAACTGAAAATCTGGTGTTGCGGGCATCTGATCTCGAATTTGCGAGACCAGGCTTCGCATTTGCGAAGTCCTGGTCCAGCCCCAAATCTCGCAAATGCGAGATTTCTGGTCGCAATTGCGAGATGCCCGAATGTCGCAAATGCTACATTTTTATCGCACATGCGATGAAAGCCGAAATTTGAAGGATTCACAAATGCGAACCCCAGTTTGCAAATGCGAGATCCGCACCCAGTTAAATCAGATTTTAGACGGGATTTTCACTTCTTTTTCAATTCTCTCAAACTCTAAACCTCCATAGGCGATTTTTTCAAAGACCCAAACTTCTCCAAATCATTGGTAAGTGATCTCTAACTAATTCCTTTCATTCCTAAATAATTTTTATCAAGATTGCAACCAAAAATCTAGAGTTTTCATGGTAAAACTTGGGGTTTTTGGGAAGAACTTAGGAATTTCAAATTTGGGGATTTAGACCTCGAATTGAGGTCGGATTCCAAAACAAATTATATATCCGGGCTCGGGGGAGATTGGGTAAACGAGTTTTGGTCGGAACCTCGAGTTTAGATCAAGCGGGTCCGAAGTCGATTTTTGTATTTTGATAAGAAAACATAGAAAAATCATAGCTTTCATTAAAGCTGATTCCTTTAGGAAATAATTGATGGTATTGAACCAATTGTGATTAGATTCGAGCGGGGTAGAGGCAAATTCAAAAAGAAAAGATGTGCTAGAGTAGTGAATTGCTTGTGAATTCAAGGTAAGTGCTTGGTTTAACCTTGACTTGAGGGAATAAGATTTCCCAACATAAATGTTATATGAATTTGCATGTGTGTGGTGTATAGGTAAGGTGACGAGTATTTATGCACCACCAACTTACTTGTTAAACATGATCCCTTTCTCCGTTTTCAATTTATTTGATTCATGGCTTAATTGTTTTATGCTCATTGATGTCTCTATGACTACTTGGTTTAGTTAATTTGTTCTTAAGTATTGTTCAAGTATTTTGGAAGTGTTTGTTGTTTTCTTGGTTTCATTGTGATACGTAAAGAGGATGAGCTGGTTGGCAGTATTTTATTATATTCTGGTTGATTTCATTGTGAAGTGGTAATTGATGAAGTTTATGAGTCGTGCAGCTTTCTATTTACAATTGTTGAGACAAAAATAGTGTGAAAGGCTTTGACCTGAATTGTAAAAAAATTCATAAATAAAGTGATATGATATGTCTGGTGGGAGCGGGTTGCATGCCGCAACAAGGAGTGATAAGTGTGGACAGGTGGGATCGGGTTTCACGCCGCAACAGGAGCCTCGTCACTACTCCGTTGAGGTTAGGCTCGGCTCTTACTCAGTACATGGGGTCGGTTGTACTGATACTACACTCTGCACTTTTTGTGCAGATCCAGGTACCGGCCAGAGTTAGGAGATTTTAGTAGCTGACATCATCATTCGGAGACATGAGGTAGATCTGCTGGCGCCCGCAGATTCCTGGAGTCTTCTCTCTATTTTATAGATACTGTTTACATCATTCAAAACAGATAAATAATTCTTTCAGCTCATTATTTGTAGTATTATTAGTGGTTCGTGAATTGTAACACCAGACCCTGGGGTAGTTTTATAGTTATCTATTTAGTTTGTGCTTCGATTTATTTATTGATTATTATTACTATTCATGAAGTTATTCGTTGGAAATTATTAGATTTAGTTTATTCAAATTTTCTTATTGTGTTTAAGTAAATATTCAAAAGAAAATGGTTAATTAAGTTTTAACATTGGCTTGCCAAGCAAGTGTGGTGTTAGGCGCCATCACGATCCCTAAGGTTGGGAATTTGGGTCGTCACAGAAGGTGTTCATCTTGGTGGAGCTTTGGACTCAACAACTTGTCCAGAGTTTGTTCAAGTCATACGACGTTGTCGGGTTGTTGTATCCTGGAGGGGACAAGTAAAGAGTATTACTGCTGGACCGGTGAAGATACTACCGCAGTGGGCTTGAATCTCCTTAAAGAGAGCGAGATATACGTGCCTCAGCCTGAAGAGTATTTATTTATTTTTCTTCATCTTATTTTCAACTGTAGTTACTTGTAATTTCACCAACAATTTTAAGAAGATTCAAATTTTTGTATGCAGTTGAAAAATAGTGGATATAAAGGTAGAAGTTCACTCTCTTTAAGAGATATATAGAAGAGTAAAGTATTTTTCTACTTGATTATCTCATGCGAAGGAAAGGTAAAAACGTTTTTACCATATATTTTTCATGAATATGTGATTTTCTTTTCATAAAAAATAAGTTTTATAATGCTAAAAATAGTGGGGGTAAAAAAAAGTTCTTGCATCAATAATTTGAGTATTCATGCATGAGTGAAAGTTGATTAAATCAAGAAGTGTGATAAGTGTATCTATGATAAGTCTTGGAATAATTCACATGTTGTTGTTTGCCTCTAAATTGATGATTTATTAATTTTTGACTCTAACATGAATGTTATTGGAGAAACTAAAATTATGCCTAGTAGCTATTTTGACATGAAAGATTTGGGTGAAATGAATTTCATTCTTGGAATGAAAATTACTAGAACATGTGATGGAATTTTTCTTGACCAGTCACATTCTATTGAGATTATTTTTAAAAAAAAGATAATTTTATTTGCAAGCATGTTGTCACCCCTTTTGATTCAGGTTTTCACTTATTTCCTGTACAAAGTGATAATAATGTGATAAATCAAAAAGAATATGCTAGTTTAATTGGAAGCTTGAGAATATGTGACTGATTACACTTGATTTGAGATTGCTTACGCTGTATGAGTACTTAGCAGGTTTACAAGCAAGCCAGGTAATGAACATTGGCATGCCATAACAAGAGTATGAGGTATTTACTTGAAACAAAAAATCTATGGCTTATTTTATATAAAAAAATATCCTGTTGTACTCGAAGACTTTTCTGATGCAGATTGGAATACTTTATCTCGTGATTCCTATTCTACTACAGGTTATATTTTTTACTTTGGAGGTGGTGCTATTTGTTGGAAATCGAAAAGGCAAACATTAATTGCTAACTCTACCATGGAGGTTGAGTTAATTGCTTTAGCTTCAGCCAGTGTGGAAGCGAATTGGTTGAGAGATTTACTATTTAGAATTTCTTATTTAAAAAATCAATTCTTCCCATTTTAATTCATTTTGATAGCACCGCTGCTATTGGTAGAGTACAAAATCGTTATTACAATGATAAATCCAGACCTACAAGGAGAAAATACAATATTGTGTGATGTTTGAAAAGTGATAAAATTAATGTTGATTATGTGATAATTTTGCAGATCCACTAACCAAGGCCTTGGCAACAGTAAGGGTCTGGAGTACACCGAGAGGAATGGGATTAAAGCCCATAAACTCATAAGTCATATATGAGGAAACCCACCTGAGGACTAGAGATTCTATAACCAGGTTCAATGGGAAGAATGAATCATATGATGGCTTGGTTTGAAATGCACTATTTTTGTTATTGTTTCATCCCAATGGCGTGAGTGCATTTATCCTGTAACGGTTTGCGAGGTTGAGTTTTTTATTAACTTTTAATAAAAACTTGTAGTTCATATGAGTGGGGTGTTAGAGTTACAGGAGCACCTTGACAGATTTCACATATGTGAGTGTGGAAGTAGGCCACTTCCTATGAGAATTGGGCTTATTCTCTAAAACACTCATGAAAATCGGGATAGCACAAGGTCGTAATGTGCTAGCTAATAAAGATCATGTCAACACCTTGATTATTATGTGTAAGCAGTGATACTTTATTTCCCTAAAGCAGTCATAGTTCAAGTCAGAGACCACTACTGATTTCGGAGTAGAGATTGTTGTTTTACTAAGTAGATGTTCAATGCAGGGCACACCTTCATTATGCACAATAGTCTCTCTTCAACTAGTAAACTCTCTTATTTTAATATTGAAATGAGTAGGGGAGTGTTGGTGTTAGTGCATCTTAATGTTAGAAGTATAATATTAAAGTGCATTATTTCTTGTGAGATAGTGGTTATAAATTGGCAAGAAAGTGATCATTATTTTGGTGTAACTCATGAAACCACTAATGCCATGATCTACCACTAATTACCCACTAAAGAATAAATTTTGTAATCGCCAACCATGTTTTACAATTTTATTATCGCACTACTTTATTATTTATTTTATAGAAGAGATTTTACACCTATAATTAGTGGTGTTTCTTCCTTGTGTAGATAAAAAAAATATGGCAGTGAGGAAGAGAAAATGTTATGGTGTACATGAAAAAGGAGTGGTTTGTATTGTGAAAAAGAAAGTTAATAGAAGGAGAAAATCTAAGTCTCCAACTTATTCTCTACAAAAGAGAATATTATTTTTGTTGAAGGAAGGTGTTCATCTTGGTAGAGTTTTGGACTCAACAATTTGTTCGAGTCATACGACGTTGTCGGGCTATTGTATCCTAGAGGGGACAAGTCAAGAGTATTACTGTTGGACCGGTGAAGATACTACCGCAGTGAACTTGAATCTCTTTAAAGAGAGCGAGATATTCGCGCCCCAGCCTGAAGAATATTTATTTATTTTTCTTCGTCTTATTTTCAACTGTAATTACTAGTAATTTCACCAACAACAGGTACCTATATCTATGTCACTTATATAACATCGATTTCCTATGGATTAGTTTTTTTTTTTTTTAAAATAAGATAGGATTTATTATATACCATTAAAAATCAAGTATTACAAACGATACTACTGCCATGATGGGTATTACCTATACCACGTAGGGTATAATTTTTATTGCCTAAAGTAGCCAATCTAGTACATAGATTATCCGAGATACATATAACCCTCTAGGTCCTTAGGTTAGGCATCCATCACAAGTTCTAGGTGTTATATAGATACATAATTTATTAGAGTTGGACCGATAATTGAGCTTTTTCATAGCCAAAAGATGTACCACGCTGTTTGTTCGCCTATAAATTAGATCCGGTTATGCCAAACTTATCTGAAGAGGGGAATGATTAAGAATATAATCAATGGTACTCCATGATTGTTCTTGATTGGAAGTAAAGAATATAATCTTAGTTTGAAATAAAGAGTGAAACTTGATCCCTCCTTCTAGTTGGATTGAGGCAATGATGGTTCCTGAGTTGTAAAATAGCAAGAAAACGCGCCTCATCATTTCATTTAAATTTTATGGTGTCATTTCAGAACATTAATTAACCATATTTTAGCAATTTAGCATCCTCACAACCTTCTTTTAAAAAAGGGCATATAGCGACTGACAACAAATCATATGTTTATACCACACGTAATCATTCATTTTCTCTTCAAGGCTACATTATGTCCAAATTCCATAAATGGTTTTGCCAGTCAAATACCTTAATAGGATACAACCATGTCATAGGGATTAATGATTTAATTGGTAAATCATCCTTTTGTCAAAACTTCTATCTATTTTATTTGCACAAATTTAAAGCCAAAAAGACTTGGCATATGCGTGTGCATGCATGCAAGTGAAAACACAATTACTAGCCCCTCAAGAGATGCAACTACTTTTCTTTTCTTACTTAAGATAATTTTGGAATCTGAATTAAGATAGATAAAATTGTTTTAGGTCATTAAGGTGGTGTTTGCTTAAAAACTAATTTGACCAAGAGGTTTTGCAACAAAAAAAAATTGCAAAAGGTATTTTTTTTTCCAACCAAATAACGAAATAGAAAAGTTTTTTCTTTCTTCTTGTAAAAACTAAATTAAAAAACAGTTTTGTGTATGGCTAAAATTGAGATGGCCAATTTTATGTTCATTTTGACATTCGGTGGCTTATTTGCATAAGGTCCCAAGTGTGGCCCGAGGTCTGACCTCGAGTCTCCCTCGCATTAGGCTTTGAGGTAGTGTGAGCTCGGGGTTGGCATGAAGGAACGACACGAAGATTGATGTAGACAGCTCTGCAACAAAGTACGAATCCATACTTAGACATTAACTAGCCGAATCAGTCAAGATCTTTGTAATAAATGTCAATGTACTATACTGGGACCCTCCTTCCTATATAAAGGAGACCCTAGTCATTTTGTAAAGGGACACATATTATTGAATACAAGATACTAGAACATTCCCTGCTTTATTCTAGCATTCTCTATTTCTCTATACTAGCTTACTCATTCACATTTATTGCTTTTCATTAAGTGTTCTTCATTTATAGCTCATTATTGGTCATAAAAAGCACTTTCCGAAAGCTAAAATTTTGTTATAGCTCCATCGGTCCTCTGATGGTAGCCCCGAGCCTCAACCTTCAGGGCCTCCGAGGCCAACATCGAACCCTCGAACTCAGGCATCTCGGTTTGCTTTTCTTCAGTTTTCTCATTGCTTTTGCTCTATTATATTCTAACACATTTGACATCAAATGCTTAACAACTGGTACTAAAATAAATCACATATTTTTAAAACCACTTAATTAAATATAATTATAGTTATTATTTTCCCGATAAACAAGTTTGCACACGATTAAAAAAGAATTCCAGAAACTCCTCTTTGAAGAAGTATTAGAGGACAGAAGTATAAGTAAACCTACACGTCTTACGTGCTTTAGTCATTAATTAAGATAATCAACAGTCTTGGTAGTAACACTTTGATAAGTACAACATTTTCCAATATGAAATAATAGCGCACACTAGAAAACGTGTGAAACAATCAACGTTGAAGTATTTTCGTAATATAAACAACTAAGAAGGGCAATTTGGTGAACAGGAACAAATATGTATACACACTTAAATTGCTTAATCCTCGTGTCTGAACACCTTCACAAAAACTTCTGCTTTTCAAGTTTCCTTCAGCCAGCCATTCATGGACCTCGAGGCTGTTCTTAGCCTCTTCGATTCATGCTGGTTCAATCTCCAAATCCTCAATAAACAATCAAATTCAACCCCTTCATCAAATAATCCACAGGAAAACGCATATAACAAAATTCAAGAAAATTCACCAGAAATTGCAAAAGATTCATCCCTGATAGAAGAAATCCAACTTGGGTCACAAAGTGATGGTTTGAGCTACAATTCAGACTCTTTCTCTCCAGATTCAGTTCTCCCAACAACCCATTTTCAACCAGATCCTAAAAAAGCAGAACCAAAAAAGATAAAGGGTAGACGAAAAGAGAGGAAAAGAAGAACAAGAAGAAGCAAACAGGGTCTTAGCAAGAGCTTGTCCGAGCTAGAATATGAGGAGCTAAAAGGGTTTATGGATCTTGGATTTGATTTCTCAGAAGATGATGTAAATTCCAGTTTGGTTGAGATTATTCCAGGTTTGCAGAAACTGAGCAAAAATAGGAGTAATGATGATCAAGAAAAGGTGAATTTTGTTGAGAAATCTGATCAGTACTCAAGATCAATCAGGCCTTATCTTTCTGAAGCATGGGAAGTTCTTGAAAAGAGGAAGAGAATGAATTCATTGATGAATTGGAAAGTACCGGCTACCAGCAATGAAATTGGCATTAAACATAGTCTTAAATGGTGGGCACATACTGTTGCTTCCTCTGTTAAACAACAGAACTAAAATATAAGTAAAATTTTCTCTCCTAGGTTTTTCCTTTCTTTTTCCCACTACAAAATTTCAAAATGAAAGGAAAGTTGGCACTTTGATCCTTTTTTTAGTTTCTTGACTCACATTGTTGAGCTTGAAGTTGCAATCCAAACAGGATTAGGAACAAAGCTAAATCCTCTTCTTCAAAAGAAAATAAAATCGTATTTTGGTAATGGTTTTTGGAATTTGCATTGAACTAGTCGACGCAAGTCGTAATGTTGATTGAAATGAAGGTAGATATCTGTCAGGACATTGAGAAGAATGAGTCAGTCTGTACTAGTACGTGTATCTTTTTTTTCCCTCCAAAAAAATCAGCCTGCAGGCTATGGTCAAATTAATGAATAAAGAATGTACATAGTTCCATCCATTTTTTGTTTGATGAAGTCTTCCAAAACCTTTCCAGCAAGTTCTTTAATTATTCAAAGATAATCACGCTATCAGAAACTCACCCCCCACGAATTCATTTTTCAATTTTCGAAAAAATTAATAAGTAAATTAATAATAATATTAGTAAATCCGATGATGTTTTGAGTAATATTAGTTGGAGCAAATGATATGAAATATAGTACCCCACCGTTCCAGTTTATGTGAACCTATTTTCTTTTTGGCTCGTTTAAAAAAGAATGATCAATTTTTAAATTTGAAAACAATTTAGCTTAAACTTACAATTCTACCCTTAATGAGAAGCTTTTATAACCATACAATTACTTTGAGCTCCTTTTTAATTTATTTAGGACCACAAATTTCATAAGTATTCATTTTTTCTTAAACTTCTTGCTCAATCAAACAGGTTCACATTAATTGAAACTGAGGGAGTATTGAGATATTGTAAGTGATGCAAATTCGGAAGCTAAACGATAAAGGAAGAAGAAATTCAAAGAAAAACAACCAACTTTAATGGAAAACTTAACTTCCAAACGAAAATAAAGCACAAACTTAGAATACCGGATGAACAAACTATAATACTATTACAATACCTGAATGAAACAAAATGGGTTGTTTACGCTTAAAAACGGATAACAATATAATTAAATTTATATATGGTTTTAGGGATATGTGGATTAATTCAATACAAGTGATCAATGACGTTAGTTTAAACAAATAAAAGACGTAATAAGTGGCCAAACCAATGATAAGAGTGAGTCCGAGCCCGGTTAATGGCTTAACAAAAAACCCGCCTTCGGTTCCGAGCTTGCACTTATGAAGAACTGATGAACAAAAATAAGATCTTTTAATAACTTCTAGAAATAGAGAGAACAGAAGTATATTGCGTTGGTATGCGTGTTACAGTGTGTCTAATGAATAATAAGTTTCCCCTTTATATAGTAGGGGAGTTTTACCCTAGGTACAATTCTAAGAGAGGTAAAAATCATCATTTTCGCTAATCAATGATTTTATGTCGATACAGGTCGAGATTCACATCGTGATATCCGATTGGGCACAGACATCACGACCCTTTGTTAGTCGTGTGGGGTTGTTTGGTAATGCTCTCTGGAGTCTTGGGAGTCGACCCAGACCTGGAGGACATGGTCCCGATGGCTCCGAGGGCAGGTTTTTGCTCAAGCCCTGATACGAGAGTTTCCTCCCTCTGATTCTGATTCCTTGCATTCACGTTCCTAGTCTGTTTTCCTCCCCGGGAAATCAGGGTGCTCACTAGGCTAGGTTTTACCCGTATACAGATAGTCCCCTCGTTTCTCAAAGAGTAGTCTTGCCGAAACGATGGGAAATGACATATGTTCTCCGATTTCTTCCTTCGTACGTTACGACGAGGGAGCCGAAACGTCCCATTTGTCTCATCTCCCCAAATGCGAAGTGTCACCTTTTTCCCTATAAAAGCCTCCATCCTTTCTACTTTTTCTTAATTTTGACCAAACTATTACCTTGAGTTTTCCGGCTATCATCAAACTTCATCCAAACCTTCATATCTTCATCCTTGTTTTTCAATTTTCATAATGATTTCCAGGTTTTTACCTAGATTTCCTTCAAATCTTCATATTATGTTATTCATCTTCAGAACTCATTTTTCCAAAACTTCGTATTCTTTATTAAAATTTTCAAACCTCCCTCGACAACGATGGCTAAGACATCCAAATTTGTTCCTCAACAAGTTGCCTTTTCATCTTCCCAACCGGCCGCAGACACTGAGACAGTTGCTTCTAAAGTAGTTTCCCTCGAGAAGGCTTCTCCTGAAGTGGTTGTTAATGAACCGGCCACCGAGCCTCCCTTGAAATTGTTCATTCCCGGGGGATGCTCAATTGCAGATGACATTAAAGTCGAGAAACCCTCACGCAAACAGGACCAGGGTGAATGAATATCAAGGTACATATGCTCCGTGACTGAAAACGTTCTTCCCATAGTTCGAAAGTACTGCAATTGGAAGGAAAAAGACGTTGTATTCCCCGAGCTCGAGGACGCCATTACTACCCACATGGAAGGGTACTTAAGTGTTTATACTTACCCCTTCACATTGGGCCCGGTGGACCGGGTCATTCTGGACTTTTGAAAGAGGTACGAGGTGTGCCTCGGGAAAATCCATCCATCGTTATGGAGGATTGCGATCATCCTCCGCTACTTTGTGAAGAAGACCGAGTCTCGTCGTTTCAAGATCGACCACCTACTTCAATTATACAGTTCCCGAATATTCTGAGGGGCACTGATCAAGCTTACTCGTCAGGCTAGTAAGACCCCATTTTCGAGTATTGACGAAAATCGAGACTGGGGCTGGAAGGGACACTTCGTTTGAGTGAAGACCGAGGATTTGATCCCCCCC